>OOFB01000020.1:4629-15307 GCA_900323305.1 Trachyrincus murrayi
AGCCAATGCCCTGTGTGTGTGTGTGTGTGTGTGTGTGTGTGTGTGTGTGTGTGGGGGTGTGTGGGTGGGTGTGTGTGTGGGTGTGTGTGTGTGTGTGTGTGTGTGTGTGTGTGTGTGTGTGTGTGTGTGTGTGTGTGTGTGTGTGTGTGTGTGTGTGTGTGTGTGTGTGTGTGTGTGTGTGTGTGTGTGTGTGTGTGTGTGTGTGTGTGTGTGTGATTATAGCTTTGGATTGTGGGCTGAAAAGTGGACGACCGGTCTGTTTTTGTGTTCATCCTTAAGGAGGCAGAGTAAGATCGGGTCCCTCTCTATGTAGTAGAGAAGAGTTCCCTAATATACACTATAATATAACTATTTCCCTTTTTAAGTGGATCTGAATCCTTACATTGCAATAACATGTTTATTTTGCATTTACATTTCTTTATTCAAACTTTATATATTTCAATTCGGCAATACCGGAGAAAATCACAATCAATAGTAATTTTTTGTACTACTATTCTTATTTTTCTCTTGACCGTCATTTTAACTGAGTTTATTATTTTGTCCATCCGTTATACATTTAATTATAACGCTAATGAGGATCCCATGTTACACAAGTTCAACCGTTTTCATCCTTCTCAGGCAACCCAGTACTGTTGTTTGTGTGAAAAACAAGGAGATGTTGGGTTGCTTCAGGATTAAGGAAGTGCTCTCTTCCTGACAGGAAGTGTTTACAACTTGGTGACATTCCCTTTTTCTAACTGGACAAATCCGTCGTCCCCTACGTCGACTGCTACGTCGCTGCAGAAAAATATCAAGACTTGTTGTGTCAAACAGTGTTGCTGTGTTCTCTGTTACTGTGAGCTGTGAACTGTGAACACTCTCTGGGGAGTCAAACCCTCGACGTGTTTCGTCTCTGACTCTCCCTTGCTGTGCGGTGGGGAAGCCGTGTAGTGGAAGCTAGTGATGCTGCAGGGTCTATTGTTGGTCTCTGGTGGACGTGTTAGGTGCTTGCTTCATACACACTGCTTTCCACCACAGTTAAATCACCCTCATGTCAACATATTTGGGCTTTTTGCTTTTGGTGTTGCTGTGGTCTAGTTTTTGTTTTTTTTACACTTTTTTTTTTTTTTTTTACACTGTTTTCCCTCCATGTTTTTGCATCACAAATCCGAATAAAAAGAAAACCTCTTGTCTTAACCTCTGTGTACATTTCTACATTTGTAACGATGACATGATTTGTGTAGCTGTGTAGATCCAGGACATGGAACAATACATGTGTATTTTGTGTTTGAATGGTTCTAGGTAGAAATGTAGTAGTCACATATTTTTTGGCTGCTTGATTTTTGAATATTTTTAGAATATTTTCAGAAATTCCAACTGTTTTGTGCTATATCATTCTCTTCTTTTGAGCTACTGTACCTCTCTATAGGTGTATGCAGCAGAAACTCTGCTCATAAATCCAGCGAGATGGGAGCAGTGTTACGAAATTGGATTTTGTCAAGTGTGTCGTCAAGTACTTAATCATAAATACCTGTCACATATTAAGAGCACCTTCTGAAACCTTCCCATTTTCTTGCCTAGGCCATCAGGACAACACCATTATATGAAAGTAAGGTTGCACGGATTTATATATATTTATATTTATATCGCCATGCACCGACATTACACATTTTGCGATGTACATCTGTGACACAAGAGATTATCCCTACTCTGTGTACCTAATGGGTGTGCATGTGTGCTTATGCTCAATAGTTATGATGCACACTGGAAACCTCCCACAGCAACCCACAGCCTGGCACCGAGGGTGAAGCTTGGAGGGACCATGCAGCTGCACATGAGGTGTCACGCTGCACATAAGGTGTCACGCTGCACACACCTCCTCCCACAACCCGCCCTCCTTTCAACACAAAATGCCAAATGCTGTTGCCACTCTCCTTTATTATACAGTTGTGATGTTTCTCCCACTTGACATTATGCCACGTTGCATGGTATCGGCGTCCCGGCCGCTGCATCTGGAAGCATTCTAATGCAACGCTTGATCAATGGCTGGCGAAATCTCTTGTGCCAAAAAGACTTGGCTTCCCTTGCAACTGCCGCATGAGAGGCGCCACACGTTGGCAAAACCGCTGAGATCTGAGCAGCCGATGTTTTATGTGGTCTGAATGTTAAAGGGAAGCGGGGACGCGGTGGGATAATAAATAAATGGACATGAAAAAGTGCTCTGTGCTTTGAACGCCAGGCAGATGCCTTCAAGGGGACGACACATGTGGAACCCATGTCTGACGGCACTGATATGCAGAACAGATCCTTTCATCTGAAACCTTTTAGATATAGAGGTTGTTGTGTAAATCCCTAAACCTCCTCTGAACACTGGACTTTCTAAATTTAGATTTCGAAATGTTTCGAAAATATATGGTTGAATTCATACCAAATGAAGAAAAAATTCTATCTACCTTACATTTTGCTTGCATGTTTTATTTATTTTAAATCCATGTCCTCTGTACACAGTGGAACTATATTGTCATTATTTTAATCTCAAGGGCAAAAGGCTTGCTGTTTCGCAATTGAAATACTTGGCTGTTTGATAGACACTCTAATTATTTACTAATTGCCTGCCTTCAACATCAACTTCTTAATGGGGGGTCCTCTTCACTTAGTTGGTACTTGAGTTTGACTTGCTTGTGACTGATTACAGGAGAAAAAAACATCCAGCATTATAACTAGATTAGTTGCCTCTGCTGCCAAAGTAAGCATTTACATAGCTGAAGCAGTCACTCTCAGCAGTGATTGAGGTTTCTATAATATCATGGTATGACATTTTCTAGTTTGAACTTTAAGCCTATATTCTTTTATCTTCAACCCATTTATTTGGTAGATAACTCAAGGCTTATGATTGCATAATGTTATGTTATAATTCCTCTCATGGAATTGTAACTAGATGTATATTCACTTCTGAAAAACTATTAAGGATCCTATTAAAACATTTAATTGAAAGTGACTATTTTGTTCATGGAGTGGCCATTATTGTTTCTTAAATAAATTGCCCAGAGGAAAGATTTCTTGCCAAGATGTCTTTTGAATGGTACTCAAAAGCATTTTAAAAACCAAGCGAATGTGAGAAGCTAGCATCAGCCAAAGCTGCTCAAAAACTGGCTAAATGTTTTCCTTGAGATCAACGTTTGTCCTTCAACTGATACTTAAATGGCATCGATGGAATCGCATCAAAACTATTCTGCATTGAGAGATTTACGTCATTTTTGGCAAATTGATAACCATGTAGTTAACTGCTTCAACGCTGATGGGCAAAGCATACTTACTGCTCTGAAATGTTCTAGAATACCATAGACCTATAAGGATAATAAAGTCTGACTAACAAACAGGATGTTGGACTCCACTATTGGGTTTTTCCTTTTGCCTCCAGTGTCAAATCGACGACCACTGAGTAGTTACACGATGACTGAAACGGATAGTGTCAGGTAGCATCGACAACCACTGAGTAGTTACACGATGACTGAAACGGATAGTGTCAGGTAGCATCGATGACCACTGAGTAGTTACACGATGACTGAAACGGATAAGCTCATCTTTCATAAATGCTAAATGTATTCTCGAGTTGGCAGATGTGCTTCCTGAGCTGTTTGCACACACGCTGGCAGTTCTCACATTTTAATAACTTCAGCTGGCTAGCATAGCTATGAAACAGACTGGTGTGATCAGTGAACACAATTTAACGTTGCACAGAAAGACAAACAAACAGCTGATGTCATACAGATAGGGTTGATTAAAACATTTAAGTTGTCAAAAACAGGGTTAGGCACTGGAAGTTATTTTGACCAGGAAACAACTTGAATGACATTGTCATTTTTATGGCCACTGCAGCACCAATCACACACCGTCTCTCCGGCGTTCTCCTGAGTAGTTTCCCCATATCATATTAAATTGCACAAAATACTGCCTTCTATCTTTCCCCGTTTCTCTTGAGTGTTTCTCTCTATCATACAACAATGGAGGGTAGGGGGGGGAGAAGAGAGTAATGGCAGCATTAAGAGACCCCATTTTTGAAATGGCTTAATGCAATCGAGCCGCTAAGTACTGACTCGTTTCAGGTTATCAGGGGCTCAAATCCCCCGTGGCGTGAGACATAAATCACATACGTCAGCCCCCAACTCATGCCTCCTCCGTCATTTTGCTGCAGCGGCCTCGCTCTCCTGGTGGTCCCGGCAGGGTACCGGCCCTCCCGGGCCCCTCGGACACCTTCAGCCCTTCTCAGGCCCACCGTGACGTTCATGTTGCGTTAGTGGCCGCGGCGGTCGTTCAGAAAGGCCTTCCGGGTTGTTGTTGTTGACACTGAGCACAGCTGCTTATTGCTAGTGGATGTGTATGTGGTTCTCCCCCTGTCTAGTTGATGGTGCACTGTGTTGGAGCACCACATGAACTAGTTGAGATTGCAGATGAAATTTGAACAGGTGGTACAGAAAGTACGTATGACTCTCTAAGTAATTTCATCAGATTACCATGAATGAATTTTGTGCATTTTCTCCAGGTTTTCTGTGCAATGTTTTGATGGACCCACTAAACTCATTCTCTTTCCATTAGGAGAGCAGGACGAAAATTGTAGCTTATATTTTCTCACTTCTAATGGAAGTCGTGGAAGCCCGATTGAATTGTAATTGAATGAAAGCCCAGCTGAATTGTAATCCAAGAAGGCCCCAGTGTAGCTCCAGAATGCCAAACCAAAGTGGCAGGTGCCTCTTATAGTCTCCCTCATGCGCTAATGTTCTGCCTCGGCTCGCGCTGTATCGAAGTCAACTTAACTCCCGGTGAGCCGCGATGAATGCCAAGCAGTTTGAAATGGTTTCTCCTCTCTGTTTCAATCTGCCGAAAAACCAACAGGTGTAACACATGGTCACCCTGGGAACGCCGGTGCTTGGGCTGAAGTCGGTGTAATCGAGTAAGTTCTCAAGACGGGCCGTTGAGCTGCCCGCCTACCATAGGGGCCGTGCCCTAAGCCTGGGAGGAAGGTGCCCTCGCGGTCTTAGGGCTTACTCCCCAGCTTAGCTCTTAGATCTAAAATCCAGAGGCGTTGCAGTACCGAGCCGTGGTTGAATTTGACTTTCGCAACACGTGTGACTTGGCTGCAGTCTTGACACACCCTGGCTTGCCAGATGGCAGATGGTATGTAGAGCCCACCACCCCACGCCTTCGCCCCTCCCTCGGGCACCCATCTCTGAGCCTCCCCTGCTTCTCCTGCTGTTGAGGTGCGTTTGGGCAAATGGGGGCAGGCTGAAACAATTTGGGAATACTAACCAGTTCCTCTTCCACCCCATGGACGCGTCTTAGGGGGCTAAGCCCAACGAGACTGTTGACTGTTGAGACTTTCTACACGAGCAAGCTGAGAACATTTTGTTGCCGTAAAGTGGATAAAATTATCCTCAAGCTCAATAACGGCTGCCAGAGTGCCCTTGAGCATGAAACCTGAGAGCCAAGCGCACCAGCTGAGGTCATTTGTGGCCGACACCAGAACATTAGCTTTGTGTAGTAACATAAACCATTGGGATGTTATGAATGCAAAGCATGGTAGTGGTAAAGGAGAACATACCATGCATACTAGGTTACATTTCCAAATCTACATTCAATCCGTTGTGATTCAAACCAATTCAGCCGTTTAATATACAGTATTTACTTTGGGTTTTAATTACGGTCAACATACCCAACAACCCTCACAGGTCAAATGCAAAGTGATTTAATGATTAGTAAACACCACTGAAAACGTGTTAAATTGTACAGGCCAAGGGATATATCTAGGCCTTCTGTGCTGTTTGTGGGATGAATGGCTATAATGGCCTCGTTAGCATGTGTCTGCACAACAATATAATTAAGATGAATTAATTAAGATACAGCTGTGAAACTATTTCATGACGGCATCATTCGTTTTAGAATTGTCCAATTGCGTTAATTATACCTTTTCAAAATGCTGTTACATGGCACTTGCCTCCACCACGTGAAGTCTTTCAGAACTTTTTACCGTCTTCCTGGATTTTAAACATTAATCAAAGGCCATTGTCTGCAGCGTAGCATTTAAATGAAATTGTAAGTTCATGGTATGTATTATGGAAATAAATCTATCGCTAGAGATTGTTTATGTGCTTTTTATAATTTAAATATGTTTTTTAACAAGGTATTTATCAAGCTCATAAATTAATATAATGTAGGCCTGTATAACATAAGATTGGAGTCGACGTGAACATGTTTCCAGACCATTTTATACATAATATACAGAGACTGAATATCTAAAGTCAAGAATGACAAGAATGGTTTTTGTTTCTGTAAAAAACCAGTTACCTAAGGTTCCTAAACTGTGGAGAGCTTAAAGAGTGAGTAATGCTCTCTACAACTACTGCCCGGGATCCCTTGAGCATGGTATTTAACCACAAATTGCTGCCGTGGACCTAATTAGTGGCTGAGAGGAGGCAATTACAGTTGTTCTATGGGAGCTTTCATACCCCATATTTCAACTGTAGTACTTTGAGTGTCACACTTTGGGACCCCTTTCCATGATGGGCCAATAAACTGATTCACGAATATGTATTTTAAGGTATGTACTAGTGAGCAATGATCAACCTCCCTTACCTCAACGTTACAGCTGTTTACAAGGACCTGTGCTCAATTATCTTGACCTCGCATGGCTTCTGGCCTTAATGTCTGCCACTGGGGTGATTCATATGCTATTCTGTAAGACTTGGGCTCCTTATCAGGTTTGGATGACTGGAGTGGGCACTCTCTAGTTGTTTTTGTTTGAGAAGATGTAAGGAGCTAAAATGCAACACTTTTCATGGGTGCTCTGGTTGCTACAACCAGCATCATCCAAAATGTAAGTTGAATTTGATTGTACAGTAGTTCTGAGCGGTGTACATATTACTACATTCATGGTGCAACCCGCCCCCTAGAAACCAAGAAAAAGGATTTTTCTACCGCTTTTTATAGAAGACAAACAGTCGAGAAACCTATAATTACACACTAAGTCGGAAAATAGTTATAGTATTTTTTTTCCTCCCTAAAAATGGACTGAGAAGGAAGTACGAGAGGCAGGTTTCACACGGCAGCTGCTGTGAAACGCGTTCTTGGTCCGTCACCTTTCTGCTGGCTTAATACCGTAGCTTCTACTGTGAATGATTTGTGAAGGAATCCACTTCCTTGTTGTCACACACCAAAGATACCTTGACAACATTCCCAAACATTCATTGTTTTCAAAAGTTCCAACATGTTTCTGGAAACATCACATAAACATGTAGTACCGCCTCATATATATACCACCTGCTATGTTGATATGATTAGGCTTAGAAGGTCTATGGGTGTGTGTATATATTAGTTTGTTGTTATGTTCTCTATGGCCAGGCCACGGGGAGCCTGGGTTGTACTGCTGGGAAGTGTGTGTGCTCTGGTACAGCTGGACATGTGTGGTTGTTAAGGGAAGCTGGCTAGGTGGAGACACGAAGCTTTGTCCGCCCCTCTAGATGAATGATGGGCTTGTTTATAGTGAGAATGTCAGATTCCCTTCCTGTAAGAATTAACTCATGGGATCAAATGCCAGTCGGGCCCCAGTGTTGGCATGCTCCTCCTGGCATATTCTCAAAGTGCTGTTTGTGTTTTTATTCCCCAAGAGATATAACTGTGGTAGAATCCAAAGTACTCGGTTCAAAGGTCCATTTCCCAAATTCCTATGGTTGAACCCTCCTCTCAGTTGGCTGTTTACATAGACGGATCTATGCCAGATTCTATTCCTTCATACAGCCTTATAAGTGGAGGCTTTTTACGTTTTAAGGGAAGACATTGCAGCCCTCAGGCACTGCATCATGGTAGTTTCTCTCTTCAGTGGAGGTTCGGCCTTATTTTGGGTTTCCATAATGTCCATCGAGCCTAATTGCCGTCCGCTGCACCGAAAGCTCACTAAAAAAAGAGCAAGCGTGCAATTAGCCTTGGCTCACTGCCAGCTCATCATAAATCTGCCAAATTGTTTCTCTTAAGCAGTTGTGGTGTTCTCCTGGACTCCTGACAGTGGGGTATCGTATAATTAGGCTGACCGGCGGTAGCTGAGGACAAGCTTATTGGTCTACTGCAAAGTCACTGTGGTGCCGTGCTGAGACCGTACCCAGATGGAAGGGTTATTTATGTGTGTCGCTACCTTCCCCCCCAGGCTTTGGGCTTAGTGTGGATATACCACCGAGGAACCGTGCCAGTGCTCAACCTCCCTGGACACCTACCTGTGTTGCAGTGTTCAGCAGAGCAGCAAAATGAATTCTCCTCTCACCATTGTTTATTTTTCTCCATTTTGCACCCTCCCTCCCTCCCTCCCTCATGTCTCCACTGCAGCTCATTATTCTGGAGGACTATGCGGATCCGTTTGATGCGGAGCAGGCCGGTGGAACCCAGACCAGCGTGGAGAAGGTGACAACGGAGAATGACGGTTACATGGAACCCTACGAGGCCCAGAAGATGATGGCAGGTAGATCACCCACCGTGGCATTTATTCATGAAACATCTGCTGTCTCCTGAAGTCTTGTGTGGGGCTCACCGGTAATGCCCTGCTGCCCATGTCATAGGTTCAGATGGGACATGCTGTTGTTGATGCTATTTGGCCATCTGTTGGCCGGCTGGTTCCTAATGACCGGGCTCCGACTGTAATGGGACGGTCTACATGACAGGTGTGGTCATGCAGAACGTGGCTCCTTGGCGTGGAGGACGGTGGCAGCACATTTAAAATAAATCAATAAAGAGAACCAAACGTGTGATGGTTATATGTGGGATTATGTTAAACTCATTGAGACATTGTTTTCCTGTTCGTTGCACTAGGACCAACCGCTTACAGCATTCTCTACAAATATGGTTTGTCCTAACACAAGCCCTTGGTCAGAACCACACACACCAAATACTAAATTACACATACTGTCTAAGTGGTTTAGCTCAAATTGGTTCTGTTTAGCTCAATTGGTGGAGCGTGGCATTAACTCCATGACAGTTAGGGGTTCGATTCCCACTAGGGCCCCCCATGCTAAGAAATGTGTAAAACCCTTTCAATAAACCTCAGGACTACAATTTCAACCGATTTTTCTCAAGGTGTTGGAATTTAGGGCCCTGACGTTAACCCTGGTCAGATTCTTCCGTCTGCTTCCCTCCCCATGTCACTCTAATAGTGGGCAGGACACGAATGTCTCTCTCCCTCCTGTGAAATTGTCTTTTTAATGGGCCTCCAGGCAATCTCTTGTTTTCATCTGTCTTTCTGCCCTGACCTGTAGCCCTGTCTTGCTCTCTCAGAACAGTACGCCGACTGTAAGATTTATAGCCTGCTTTTCTGCTCGTAACACACAAACGGAACAAACATCTCTGTGCAAGACTCCTTCAGTTTGTTTATGCTGAAGAACCAGTCTCCAGTGGCATTCCACGTGAAGAAGGTTTTGTTCAGATAAGCCAGGTTTGTTGTATGGGTCCAGTGATGAGTCTATCCTGGAGAGGAGCGCTCTGCGATGTTTGCTCCAATGACTTTGCTTCCCTAATCAGTATGTAGTTGGACGTGACATTGAGTTGTGGTTGTTTTCAGGTGATCTCTCTCTCTCTCTCTCTCTCTCTCTCTCTCTCTCTCTCTCTCTCTCTCTCTCTCTCTCTCTCTCTCTCATTCTATTGATTGTTGCCCGTTCCTGTTTGTGCTGCTGTTATGACAGAGCTGTCAGACTACACTGTGAAGTATTGGTGCTTATTTAGCTCTGCTAAGAGCTCAGCTCTTGTTTGAAATTAGCTAGGAAGGGCAATAGACATTGTACTTCTGAATCAGTATAACCCTAGTAGCCCTACTCAGTTGTCTTTCTCTTTCTCTTCTCTATCTCGCTCTCTAGTCTCTCCCCATGTAGTCATTTTCTGATGCTGCTTTTCTCTTGTGGTTGTCATTCACTTGACTGCTCACTGCCATGGCAGCAGTTCCTGTTAACATCCTCCTACATGTGCTGTGATGCAATGTAGCTAAATGTAGTCAAAGTTAACTTTTTTCTTGGGCTGTCAGGCCACATTCTAATTTACCACCTTCCCAAATGTTCAAGCGTCTACTAAGATGGAAGTGGAATTTTCCCATGGAATAGTTCAATAGTTTGAGCCTGTAAAAATCAAAGGCATGTGATTGATGGCTCCTTTATAAAAAAAAAAAAAAAGTGTGTCAAATTAATCAGAGGCGGCGGATCGGCACTAAATCAGACGTGTGTTCAGTTTTGTGAGCGGTGGTTTATGGCTCAGAGTGTGCGTGTCCACACCGGCACCCGGCCCACTCGGGTGTCTGAGCAAGATTGAATTTGCCTGCGCTCTTATTAGTATTTTGGGTTGTTCCATTTTCACATGCTCACTATAGTTGCGTTTCCGCTTCGACCTTGGAGGACCGCCGTCCGTAACGCATGTGGACGGGAACATAACTCTTGTGAAAGTACCACAAAAAAAAGTAATTTGTCATTTATGCAAATAATGGTGAAGAAAAATACTATGGTTTGACAGCTGTTGCCCCCTCTTTCCTAGACTCCTTCCCTTATTCTGTCTTCATATCGCTTTTCGTTTCCTTTGTGTCTTCGTTCGTATCATCCTTATGTATGAGCATACTTTATTGCAACGTTTATTGAAATGAGAATGTCAATTCATTGACATTAATTAGTCAATTACTTTAGTT
>OOFB01000024.1:6666-23349 GCA_900323305.1 Trachyrincus murrayi
CATTGGTGTGCAACGTATGCCTGTTCAGCTTTTGCATTGGGCTGTCATAATAATCCATGGAAGGTGCTCCACTATCCATGTTGCAGTGTGTCCGATGGCTCCATCCAAGCTTAAAATATATATATGGCTGTGCTTCAATTCTCAATGGCGAACGTGTCAACTAGTAACTTTCACTCATAAATTACTACACCATTCTTTGTACGTTGATTGTTTTCGGACGTGCTGTGTTGACTCAATGAGGACGGCGACACATTTTTAGTGGAACCCTGGTATGACGTGAAGTCCCTCACTAAATCGCATACTCCTTTTCCAAGTTCGAAAACGAATGTTCATAATTTTCAATTTCCGATTTTGATTCGAGGTCGTTATAACCTCTAGTTTTAACTAATTCAAAAATTAAATGATGTGGTTTTACTGCCACTGATGGTTGCAGTCTTGAGCCCTGTAACACGTTACTAATATAACTTCGTAATATATTAATTATTGTTGTTACAATCAAATTAGGTCCTAAATGTTTCTTTTTAGCATTTGTTAAACGTATGGTATGAACACTGCGCACCCTTTCGGCATCTGTTTCCTGTTGCCTGTCTGCCGAAATGTTGCAGGAGGACATTATGTTTTCAAAAAGGATTTATTTCTGTCCTGTTATTTAATAACTATAGGTGAATCCATTGTTTTAAGCATGAACAGGCTTGTTCATTGACACTCATAAATACCAGCCATTTAGTAATTTCAGAATTTCACTCCTCAGTTTAGTTTAAAGCGGAATTGCACGAATGACGCATGAATTACGTTTTAGTCCTTCCTGTCGGGGGAAATGAAATGCATGGAAACTGATTATTTGTTTTTGGTGAAATCAACAGCACCCCCTATTGTTCGTAGAAAAATGATCAGTCAAGTCAACCAAATCAGCTGATCATATCGGAGTTCCTCAGATATTTATCTTACAGAGCCAAACTCCAGGCTGATTGGCCAGGGCACTGAGAAAGCGCTTGTAGTTTTTTGAAAAACCGGAAGTTCCATGAAAAGCCATTTGATGGGACATTCTGGAGAATGAAAATAGCTGTATTTTGAACCCCAGAATGCATTTCAAAGCAGTTTTTTCACTTTTAGGCTTTTGTAAGGCCTAAAATTGGTGGTATGTTCCTTTAAGAATTTTTCCCAGCGGTAATGTAAGGTGGGCTCAAGGCAGCGGTACACAATCTTTTACATTTTTAGGGTTAGGTTGTTTTTTTTTACCGTTGCGGATAGTTCACCCAAGTTTAGTTGTAGATCCCTCATTAGAGCCAACATGAAATACATCTCCTTGTGAAGCATTAGTTCTCTTAATAATATTTTTTATTTTTTATTTGCCTAATGCAGTTGAGGCCTATTAAAAGGTGTATGCAAGATCTATAGCCTACCTATATGATCTATCATTTGTGTAATTTGTTAAAAATGGCATATTTATTTATTTTCCTCTTTCTCGGAACCACTTCCCCCTCCACTCAAATATTTTAGTGGGAAACCCTTAAGTATAATAAACATAATAATAATTTTAAAAAGTAATCACATACTGTGCCATTTCCTGTCAATATGATATTATTCTGAAATGGAAAAGATTTATACTTTGAGATCATTTATACTTACCCTTGCTTATAGTCTTCTAGTCTATAATATTGCATGTGTGTAAGTTCTGGCCTTTGTCTGTGTATAGGTCATGTTTTTTGAGTTGGATCAAACCATTGATGGTGAGTTATCCTTGAAACGAACCCCCAAGATAATGCATCACCAGATAAGAGTTTGAACTGAACATTGATTCCTACCAGACTTTTTGTTTCTTACCTTGCTTTGATTTTGTATATTATTTAATTTGTAATAATTGTGATTTCCATTGTTCACCTTTCTCCATTTTCATAGATACATTTCCTTTTTGTATTTAAATAGACTGACACTTCTAGTCCTTGCTATTTATTGTTTCTCAATACCTGTAGCTCTGAGCCGTAACAAAGTGTTTATGATCCAGCCAACACATCGTATTCATTATTTCGCACTACAACTGCTACATAATGCACACACACACACACACACACTACCTTTTCCCCAGGAAAAATGATCCTGTTCTTGCCAAGCATCGCTCTGAACTTGTGTACAAAGTGGTCCTTAAAGCAGCACCTAAAAAAAAAACACAAAATTTGATATATGCAGTCATTGAACACAATAATTATATTATTGTTTTAAAAAAACAGAACCAATACAAAGCACTTATATTTGATATTATATATCAATGGAGCCACGTTGTGCACATGTGCAGTAGGTATGGATTGGGTAGTGACAGCTTCAGCTTTTTTTCTTTCAACTGAGATTCTGTGGTAATTCCCCACACTCGCAAGACTGACAGAGCTGTCTTTGTTGTCACTGGGAGCATTTTAAACTAACTTATAGCCTGTTAGCCTGCTCTACTTTTAACCCCATTCATAAGGGTTGTATGCCTGCTTCTCACACATATCTGACCTGAGTAGCTATTAAACAATGTTATTTGCTAGGGTAGGTCATTACGAGTGAGAGGCTTAGTTCATCAGACTAGCCTGAGCGGTAGCTCTATTTGTCAGAACACAGACAACTGGCGCTTATGGAACACCCTGCTTTATATTGAGTATTAAAGAGCTCCTCAACTCAAAACATGTTCTTTATGGTCATAATTCTTTGACAAGCATGATTTGGACTATAAATACATTATATACATTTTTATGTTAATCAAGATGCAGTAAAAAGTAGCATGTAGCCTACCTGCAAAAGGTTTCTCCTGGCTTCAGGATTAGCACTGCTGTTGTCTCCTTGCACTTGTTACACTTTTTGGTGTCACTGAAAGAATGTAGAATATTTAGATTTATTTTACTCTGCTACAATGGTAATAAATATAAACATTGATAGATATATAAACCAGGGATGGATCGTATGGATTTCTATATAATCAATGGAAGGAGCTCCACTGCCTGTGTTGTGGTGCATCCGATGGCTTATTTATACGGAACACACACACACACACACACACACACACACACACACACACACACACACACACACACACACACACACACACACACACACACACACACACACACACACACACACACACACACACACACACACACACACACACACACACACACACACACACACGTTCGTTCTGAGACGCAATTTATGTAGCCTAATATCAGAGATAATATGCTTACCTGACAACCACTTGGCTTTCCAGCAGACCATCGTAATCTTCGTCGACCTGGCACATTTTAAGGTGGTATCAATTGCAAGGGTAAAATACATTTAAAAGACAAGAAGACAAAAGTTGTAGGCAGTTTTTCAATTCACTAAGCAATGGATTTGTATTGTAATAACTGCTCATGCTATAACGTGCTCGTGTGTTAGCGTCTTCTTCTTCTTCTTCTTCTTCTTCTTCCACATGTAATGTTGTTGTCACAACGACCACCGCCACCTACTGAGTGGGATGAGTTGAGGCTTTTTTTTAATCATTCGTGTGAGAGCTGGCTCTCGCACTATTATCTTATTATATAATATCTCTTTATTTGTATTCAATATTATTATTATTATTTTGCCGTTTTTGGCAATGTGTTACTTCTGTACCGTTTGTCGTAGAAACTTCGTTCCAACGTCAAAACGTACATCTTCTTCAGGAGATGTATGCTATTACTTTTCTTTGTTTCAGTGATTTTATATAATTTTTAAAGTATTAAAATGTATAATGGAAGTCCATGGGAGGAATGTTTGAAAGTTGAAATCTCAACAAGTGCTCACGTATTCA
The DNA here is from genome assembly GCA_900323305.1 of Trachyrincus murrayi. Lineage (NCBI taxonomy): Eukaryota > Metazoa > Chordata > Actinopteri > Gadiformes > Macrouridae > Trachyrincus > Trachyrincus murrayi. Next base: position 10,469 of record OOFB01000024.1, read on the forward strand.
TACTTTATGCACAGGTGCCCCCGTCTGGAACTCCTTAACACGTTCAAACGTGGTACTAATATAACCACGTGGTCAGTTAACCACGTGGTCAGATAACTCACGAGCCACGATCATACGTAATCATTGTGCGCCGTTACTCTGGCAACGGTTGTTTTGACTGTATGTACTGGCCCGTACACGCATCCATGGTACACAGTGGTAGAGGTTTTTTATTTGTCATTTTTTGTCATATTGTGTTTGGAAAAAAAGAAATGCGTAAAATAAGGTAAATAATTCTCACAGGATTTTTTTATTTGATATGATATGCTAAAATCAACACATTAAAACATCGTTTATTTTGCGATCCTCAGCACAGACACATTATGGGATATTGCAGCAGCCGAGATACAGAATCGGGAAAGAAGAGCAAGTGAAGATGATGATGGTGAAACAGTTGTCAGCGAGAGAACAATATTCATAGTAGGGAGCAAGACCGGGGTATGTCACGTTTCGAGTTGTTGTAGACAAGGCGGGGTCGTCCCTACCTCGAGATCCTTCACGTTATTAGGCTCTAATGACAGCACATTTTGCTTTTCAGGGAAAAACGTCTATTCTTCTTAGATGTCTTGACAGGTAAGTGTGTGTGTGTGTGAGACTGCAAGTCGACAATAATACCTTATCAGGTTTTTCCAGCAGCAACCTGAACCAACGAACTATTGCATACTCGTGAGGGTCAGTTGATCTTAAACCAGACCATAATTACACGTTTAACTCATGTGCATGACTACATACAGAAACTGACCATTGAGGAATGATGAAAGTTGTTATCCACTAGGGATGAAGCTACCAAGCCAACGCTCGCTCTGGAGTACACGTTTGGACGAAGAGCACGAGGACATAATACAGTAAGGACATTGTTGAGCTCCAGAAAACACCTTCTGCCTCAACAAAATATATCCACTCATGTGTCTTAAGGCAAAGATCATAACAGTGTGTCACCCACACCTCCATATTTTATACATTCTATGGTGAAGACTTGAATGTGTGGCAGCCTTTGTGTGTGTAATTGCATCGCTTTCATGCACCTATTACATTTCTTCTGTACATAGTACCTTCCACAAGGTCTAATAGGTGTGCGTGTGTGTGCTTGGTTGTCATTCCTTCTCCAGCCCAAAGACATAGCCCACCTGTGGGAGCTCGGGGGGGGGACCTCCCTCTCGGACCTGGTCCAAATCCCCATCACTCCTATTAGTTTCAGGTAGGTCCAAAAGACTGCATCTGTGTGAATGTGAAATTGTTCATTAAGTACTGTCTGGCTACTTTTAAAATGGAAAAGCTGTGTAACAGGCCTGCAATCAAACACAGTCTGTAGATAAACACAGTCTGTAGATTTATTGGGAAATGTAACAAAAAAAACACCAAACTCAGTCTGACTCACTCAACACTCCCTCTCTGGACTGGGCCGGTAACCGGCTTATTGATACAATTTTTATGTAAACGACTAATTAAAAAATAATACATCCACCGAGCTTTTAGAAAGCTTTTAAGAAATTTTGACAGGTCCAAAATGAATGTTTTGTTTATCTCTGTGTAAGATGTCTGAGGTTTAGTTCCCGCTTCTAACAAGGCTTGTGAGCCAATAGTATAGCCATGTTGGTATCTCTGTGTCATCAGCGATCAAGAGTCTTAGTAGTTGCCAGTCAGTGTGGAAACAAATTCAAAATTGAGTTTGACGGTAAGCGCCCGGCTTCACTCCTGTACCAAGACCAAGACCAGGGTGAACATTGGTTCAGCTTTTGCTCTACCATGAAAGATTCATCACTTTACATGACTGAGTCTGTCTGAGTCTCACTCCACTCGACCATGAAATATGCAGGTTGTGCAATGAACTGGCAACCACTGGAATGGAATGGAAGGGGGAGTGCACCATCTAGTGGCTGAATGTTGTCAATGTAAGCACCTTCAAGCCAACACGTCTATATCAGCTGGCTGCAGGTGTGGAGGTTAGATGGAACATAACAGTTGTTAATTACTCTACCCCTCAGTCCCTTACAAATTAAACCAGACACGCATGGTTTATCTTTAATGTAATTATTGTATGTACATTTTGAGATACTGTAAATACTATATTCTTAAAAGTAAAACTGAAGAAAAATAAAGCATTTAATGGTAATTCTACTATTCCTATCACTATTCTCTTCTGCTAGGTCTCTGTCCCTCATCCTAGTCCTGGACCTGTCTCAACCCAACAGATTGTGGAGGACCATGGAGACACTGCTGCAGGCAGCACATACCCAGCTGGAGAAGGCCTGCTCCCAGACTCAGTCCACAGGAAAGGCCCAGGCTGGGGCCAAGCATCAGGCCAGCATCATTCAGCCAGCAGCACGAGTTTTGCCCAAAGATTATCCTGTGAGGACCAATCCATTAATCCAATATGATAAATATATACATACAATATACAATAATATATTTATAGTTTACCTCTATAGCTGTGTAATCAGGTCTCATCATAGTGTATGGTCTCGGGTGACATAGGTTTAGAGCCAATTTTCTATTTCGGAGAATCTATTATTTTTGTATATAGATAATTGTATTGCGCCACACGGTGGACACCAGTACAGACAGTATTATGTGCATCTCACTTAACAGGAACATGTTGTACAGACAGTATTATGTGCATCTCACTCAACAGGAACATGTTGTACAGACAGTATTATGTGCATCTCACTCAACAGGACAGAGAGCTTCTGAGTCCCTTTCCTGTTCCTCTGCTCATCATTGGCAGCAAATATGACCTTTTCATGGTGAGGTCTATTCGACTCGGCTCTTGTACCCTTCTCCACAATACCCTACTCTACTCTACTGTAGGCATAGACACCTACTGACCGAGTAGTGTTACCACTGTCTAGGGGAATAGCCGCACATTAAATGCCTCCCCTTTTCCTTGCTCCATTTAAGAAAAATCAGGTTGCAAAAATGAACATGGTATTTATAATTTTTTCAACAAAATTAACTTCAGAATGGGCATAGCCAAAATAACAAACAAAACAGCTGAACTAAAACACCTTACTAACAAACAAAAGAGGGATCAAAGTAAAATACAGACAGCTTACCTTCCTTTCTATAACAAACACAGGAGAATATAAAAATAAAAGGTTACCCACTCCTACTATTAAGCTGGCTTCAGCTTGTTCACAAAAGAAAACACTTCACACAATATTTACATCCATCAGTCATTTAACTATAAGGTGTCACATGCGGTTGAGAGACTGTACTGCTGGCAGCTCTCCTCCTTAAATCTCCCTCCAGAAACGACGGCCGCCAATCCGGAACTAGGACACGGCTATACAATCAGCCAACCAATCACAGCACACCACCTGCAACTCATCAGACAAACTCACACAAAAAACATTTCTTTGTATGTAGTTTGATGTATATATGAAAAAGGATACACACTACTTGTTATAGTTTATTAATAGAAAACCATAAAATGGTAAGTTGACCTTTTCTACCTCTGTCGTGTCCACACACACACCACGGCAGTGCCAACCATGGAACGTAACAACTCAACCATTTGATTCTGACAGTGGAAGTGATGCTGTTTTTGTTGTGTCTTGTAGGAATTGGAGTCTGAGAAGAGGAAAGTGGTCAGTAAGACGTTGCGCTTTATCGCCCACTATTCTGCAGCTTCTCTCTTAGTAAGTCTCTTTCACAAGACACGTCATTGACGAGGGTCACGCAAGGGCTTTTTGTTGCCACTTAGCCATTTAATAAATTAATCCTACTACCGCTGAGTCAGTTCATCCATTACTAGATTGAGAGACAATAATTCTATGAGATATTTTAGTAATCTAGTAATATTAATTACTCACAAGTCAAATGATAATAGATAAATGATAATATAAAAAAACAATTGTTAGTTGTAGCCCTACATCCTACAGTCTCCTCCCCTTCTCTCAGTTCACTAGCATCAAGTCAGAGATGCAGATGTCCAAAACCAAGAGCTTCTTCAACGACCTGGCCTTTGGCCTGGAGAGAGGGTAAGGAAAACCACAGCTCGACACTGTACACAATGTATTATTTTATATACATTATTTATTGTATTATTTGTATTATGTCACATACAGGTGTCATGTTTTCATATTTGTTTTCTACTGTTGTCTTCTAGAAAGTGGGTGTCATTTGACACCAGCATGCCCCTGGTCATTCCCTCAGGATCAGACTCCTTCATCCAGATAGGTGAGCTCAGCCCCACCCTGTGGTCATTGTCAATACTGCGGGGAATTAAAACTTGGCTACCCTGCTTCCTTTACATTTCACTGTTTAAAACAAACCTAGCTGCAGCATGCCATCACCGTTTTACAATCACAAATAAATATAGTTTGGTTGTTGTTGCTAAGCTGAATTACAATCCGCTATGAATCAGCTATTGATGTCATCTTACAGGATACTTTCTTGCTTTATGTGACTGTTGCTAGGTTCCCCTCCTACTAGTGGTGTGGATATTGCTTCTCTGCATGCCAAAAACCCCTTGGACCTCTGGAAGAAGGTCTATGAGACTGTGTTCCCTCCAGAGGTAGGGAAAATGCTACGCTACAGTTCTACACTATAAAGTGTAGAACTGTAGTGTAGAACATACTGCTTTCGTTGTAGACACATTAGTATCCATACACCTCACATCAGACAAGGACGCAAAGGACACATAGAGGTTCTCCGTTGTTTACGCATATGTACGTACTTATGTAGAAGTTCACATTTTCAATGCAAAGCAACATCTAAAACTATGTCTCCTGATTTCTGGTCTGTATGTCTGTCTCCCGCTCGCTCTACAGAGTATAAGTGAGAATAAGGAGCTGAAGGATCCAGCCAAGGACCCTCAGTACAGCGAGCCACAGATTGATTCCATGAGGGCCCAGAAAGACCAGGTAATGTACCGTAGCTCCACGAGCCCTCGACAACTACAGCATGGAGGCTTACATTACACCATGCTAATGAGAGGAATTCATAAGACCAGGTTTTTGCAAATAATAAGTTTTGTTCAGGTTAAAATGTGTATTTTTCATGAAAAAAAGTTTCCTGCAAAAGCTTTTAATTGATTTGCAGCTCAAGGTGCAAAAAAAAAGCAGCACTTTCTCTGGATACAACACAGACCAATTCTTTACAAGGTGTGCATTTTCTGAAGAAAATACGCTTGTTTGCCTCTGGGCCAGTGTGCCCTAATTAAAGACGGGGTTACACAAGGAAATGCCTACATTGTTAGGTAATAAGGTAGGATATAATAATAATGGCAACAATGACTTTGGGTGCACCAAATTTAAACATTTTGAACCAATCAGAGACTGAGCTTTATTCATTACAAAATGGGTCTGCCCTGCTGTGTTGTACCAAAGATGCTAGAAGATACGCCGCTTGGCTGAATATGTGAAGCCAACACCAGGGGCGCAATTGAGCATAGACCGTGTAGAGTGAAACGATAGCTGTCATCTACCCGCCCTGTACTAGATACCTTCACTTATTGGTCAAATGCTCAAAAAGTTACAAAAAATTACAATCGCTTAGATGTTTAAACGTCAATGAAACAAGGGTCACTGGAACTATTTAAATGGTGTTTCTAGGTGAAAGATTGACGCTTTTAGGCTCCACAACGTCCGAAGGTGTGAGGTTGTTGCTACCGTTTTCTAGAGTGGGGGTGATGTCACACGGAGCGTGTGCCAGAGCTCAATAGAAAATAAGCAAAAATTGCATGAAACAAAAACGGTTGAATCTCAACAGTTACAAGTTATCGAAAAGCTGTTTTAATTAGTATAAAGTTTGAAATGTAATGATTTGTTAAATATTTTAATTTAATTCATGTTTATTTAAACTATAAAAAGTACAATTTCAGAAGAAATTGTGGTGTGCAGCTTGCTGAAAATAAAGTTTTTAGTACCTAGTATATTGGAAATGTACAGTAGCGTGTTCTAGGTGGTTGCCAGGGTGTTCTGTATGGTTGCTAGGGTGTTCTGGGTGGTTGTTAGGGTGTTTTAGGTGGTTGCTATGGTTATCTAGGTGGTTTCTATGGTGTTCTAGGTGGTTGCTAGGGTGTTCTTTGTTTAAACGTCTAATAATTTTAAAAGTATAGTTTTTAGTCATTGTATAGAAGTTTGGATAGTAAGGTAGTAAGTAAAGTTTGAATTGTTGTTGTAGTATAAAGTATGAAGGAGGAGTTGAGTATGGAAGTTTGGGAAGAATATTAATAGTCTAGTGAGAGAATTGTTATTTAACAGCTGTTTAGTTCTAAACAGATTTTTAGATTTCAATGTGTGTGTATGTGGAGAACATTTTTGGATAGTAAGGTAGTATATAAAGTTTGAATTATTGTTCTAGCATAAAGTATGAAGGAGGAGTTGAGTAGGGAGTTTTGGGAAGAATAATAATAAAAATAAAAATAATAAGTATGATAGATAATAGGAGTTGCGACTTTAGTTTGACAGCAAGGTTTGCCCGTACGTTAGTTTGGACAGCAATATTTATATATGTTTTTCTGTACTGTTCTCAGGAGCTGGATCAGTACAAAAGAAATGCAGCAAAGTCATGGAAAGAACTGGAACTGGAAACCTAGCTGCAACACACACACACACACACACACACACACACACACACACACACACACACACACACACACACAGATTATTTCCAGTAAATATTTAGTAATTCCTACAATGTACACCATAGAATTTATATTCATACTTCTACCTACCTTAGTCTATACTGTATTTGTATGTCATTGAAAATAAAGAGTCTTAAATCATATTTTTTCATTTTTTTATTACATATATAAAACTTGCCATTTAGCATCATTAGGACCCTGTACAATTGGTATGTATGGAAAAGAATAGAAAATTAGATGCTGGAATAAAATAGCTCTTCAAAATAGAAAATACATTTTTGAGATTAAATATGATGCTACAACCACTGAAATTACAGTTGACAAAGTGCTTTTAATGCATTGTAAAGACCTGTCTTTACCTGACTTTCCAGGTAATCCATTCCATCCATCAATCCAACCAATAATTTTTCAGGTGCAAAGTGCAATTATCTTGAGACCATCATTGGTTTAAATCTAAATTGGTTTGGACATTGGCTGTCCGTATAGATCAGCCTATACTTCTTGGTTCATAAAAATATCCTTAAAGCATCGACATACTGTAGTTTGTGGCTAGTACACAGACTACACAACTACACATCTTTGTCATAAAGACATTTTTATGTTAAAGTGCTTAAAAGGACAGTTACAATCAATAATAATGACAGGAAATGGTGAAGTGCAAATACCTCAAATTAACAGCCACAGTACCTGAATAAAATCTTTCTCCCACAAATATTGGGTCCTACATTCAATTGGCTCCTTTTGGACCAATCAGAAGCACTGTTCTTTCGCTTTGCAGGGGAAAGAAAACTATAAAAAAAAACCTGCTGGTGTCAGTGTGGAATGAGGCGGCCTCTGATCTTGAAGCTGGCTACTCCCAGCAGCAGGAGGGCGGGCAGGAAAGAGTAGAGGAGCACAAAGTCCAGCGTGTATCGGGACAGGGCGCCGGGGTAGCCCTGGTCTATGATCTGACTCCCTTGGGCCAGCAGGCAAGCCCCGGGGATTATACTGCTGCTACCTGGGATGACAGGAAATCAATGAACCATTCCTGATTGGAGAAACCTACGCTTGTTCATATCCATTGAGATTGATACTGAAGATCTGCCTGATCACTACATGGTTTATGAATTGAAAGTGTAAAATGCATAATTTAGATTGCAATCTAAGATCTTTCTATTATTTGTATTATTATTATTTGTATTATTTTGTATTCATTTATTGTGCCAAGCGACCGTGGACACTCACTGCAGGTGAAGTTGAGTTCATGAAACTCTGTGACGATGAGCAGCTCACAGCTGTACTTCTGGAAGGTCAGGTAACTGAGCCATTGGAAAACCTCAGGCATCTGCTGTGTGCTTCTGCAGAAAAGTACAGGAAAGACCAGTGTGTTATTATTCCTGGTGTAGCCCTTGTCTAAATGTCTAAATATATTAGACGTATGATGAAGCCAAATGAAAAGAGACAACTTCCATAACAAAAACAACTTTGAAGGTACTTCTTGAAGAATGAAAGATGTAGGACCTACGTAAACAGATCTAAGCTACATTTCATGAATGAGTTACGTTTCTTTAAGTAAAAACAATGTCCTTGCACATTTTTTCAATACAAAAGACAAAACAAAATACTGTTACCTGAGGAAGCCAGATCCCACTAAGATGCCAGCAATGTTGAGCAGGGCCACTCCACTGTTCACCATGTTGGGGTTCTGCACCACCCCCAGAAGCACCACCGTCAGCAGCTCACCTGGCACACACATACCATACAGTACAAGACAATACAATAAATACACAAACCATACAGTACAAGACAATACAATAGTTTGATACTGAATGGGCTTCTATTGGATGGGGGGGGGGGGGGGGGGGTTTGCTCACATGGTTATCAAATATCTAAATATTGAAGCAAGATACCTAAAAACTGCCTGGGGTGCACACATAACCCCAGGTAGGTGTGGACATGACCCCAGAAGTGTTTTAAAGTGAAATTCCCCTTTAAAGCTTGGCAGCAATCTGCCAGCATATGTACATTACTTGTGATTAGCTAATCACAGCATGATTCTATTCCTATCTTAAATCTGGTAACAAACCTGATCATATCTAATAATGCGATAAAGTATGTGTGTGTGTGTGTGTGTGTGTGTGATAACAAACCTATGATATGAGGCACCAGGACCACAGCAGAGAAACACAGGAAGCGCAGGGTATCTGGGTGCATGCCCACCGTCCTGCCAGAACAACACAGGCTTGATCCCTGGAGCTTCCAGCACCAGCAGTATCGTGATAAAGGAGCAATGCGGAATTGGGACCGATTGGGACAGCTGAGTTGCTTCAGTGCAAAAGTCGACATTGACTTCTGACCAATCACAACCTTCAGACTTGGTAGCCAATCACGTTTGTTATATGTGGCCATACGGCGGCGTGAATGTTTGATGACATTGCCGAAGAATCGCTAAAACACTTCTTGTTAGGATACACTGTATTCTCGGTCCCCAAGATGTTTTGGCAGCCGATTATGCTGCTGGTCGAGCAATTGGTCCAATAGAGATCGAGGAAAACATCTTGAGATTTAGCAGGAAGCGCAAGGCGAATCGTGATAGACAGACTTTTGGAATGGAGCTGGAGACTCCGCAAACTTGAGTAGTACATACACACCACCCTCCTACCATCCATCTCCCAGCGCCTACCAGTAGAGGAACCCTCCTACCCTCCATCTCCCAGTGCCTACCAGTAGAGGATCCTACCCTCCATCTCCCAGTGCTACCAGTAGAGGAATCCTACCCTCCATCTCCCAGTGCTACCAGTAGAGGAACCCTCCTACCCTCCATCTCCCAGTGCTACCAGTAGAGACCCTCCTACCCTCCATCTCCCAGTGCTACCAGTAGAGGACCACCCTCCATCTCCCAGTGCTACCAGTAGAACCCTCCTACCCTCCATCTCCCAGTGCTACCAGTAGAACCCTCCTACCCTCCATCTCCCAGTGCTACCAGTAGAGGAACCCTCCTACCCTCCATCTCCCAGTGCTACCAGTAGAACCCTCCTACCATCCATCTCCCAGTGCCTACCAGTAGAGGAAGGATGTGAAAATGAAGACGCTGACGATGCTGAAGGGCAGGATGTGGAATATGTAGGCCAGGAACATCTGCCACTGGCTGTAGAGCCCGTCCTGGCTCTCCTGGTCCCCGATGGCCCGCAAGGCTGTGACTGAGACAGAGATATACACACCGTTGAAATGACTGGTACTGTGACTGAGACAGAGATATACACACTGTTTAAATGACTGGTACTGTGACTGAGACAGAGATTTACACACCGTTTAATGACTGGTACTGTACCACTCCTCATGTACTCTTTACTGTGTGACTCTACTGTGCTTTGATGTATGTGTTCTTTCTTTGTAAAAAAAATGCTATGAACATTGGATTTCTATGCTTGACGATATAAAATTAGACTATCGTTAGATTATCGTATAGATTATCGTTATTTCAATAAATAACTTTGAAGTAGGAGAAAAGACTAATTAGTAGTCATCGCAAGATGCTGTAACATGCATGTGATGCCGTTAACAATGGCGAGAGAAAGAGCCAAAGGGTCAAAGGTCAAGTGGCGAGAACGAGAGGCAAATGGGGCACAGAGTGGTGTGCTCACCTTGACCTTGAAATAACTCAGTCAAGGCTAGTCAAGTACAGAGCTCACTGATGTCTAGCTGTTCCTCCGTCAACTGTATGCCAATACACATATACACTGAGGCACTTGGCTTTAGTATAGTTGGGATGACGACAATATAAAGATAAAACAATATCAGATAAAACAAACATCCATCTATTACTCTGAAACTATGTTGCAATGTATTCCACTATTCTTAAAAATGCATGAGGCATTTATCCAACAAATGCCACTGAAGTCCTCAGCAAGGCCAATAATCCCAGCATCCCCACCCTGCTTGCGAAGGCACAACTCAGATGGACTGGCCATGTGACCAGAATGCCTTGCACAAGACTGCCAAAACAAGTCTTCTTTGGTGAGCTGAGAAATGGCAAGCGAGCGCAAGGTGGCCCCAAAAAGCGCTACAAGGATACCCTGAAAGCCTCCTTAAAGAAAAGTCCAGGAAGGTGCAGTCCTCTGTGACAGCAGGAGAAGCTCCTGTGCTATGTTGAAGAAAGGAAGGTGCAGTCCTCTGTGAGAGTAGGAGAAGCTCCTGTGCTATGTTGAAGACAGGAAGGTGCAGTCCTCTGTGAGAGCAGGAGAAGCTCCTGTGCTATGTTGAAGACAGGAAGAAGAAAGGACTTGTGGCTGCACCTCAGAGCTCTACATCCTCCCTGACCTGTCCAGTGTGCCACAGAGAAAACCAAACATAATGCGCACTCACCAAAACCAAACATAATGCCATGGTCATCATCAACTATGATGGACCAACATTTATTTATTGTTGGTCCATATTTCTTTTATTTCTTTTATTTCTTTTACTTAATTTAAACCGTGAAAATGTCATCTATAAAACCCCATGTGTGCAATATAAATAAAGTTTATATTTTTATTTGATGTGTGTATTGTGTATGTCAATTTCCATACATGCTTAATTGTGTTTGTGTCTGTCTCTCTTCCTGTCTGTCTCTCTGTCTGTCTCTCTATCTCTCTGTCTCTGTCTGTCTCTCTATCTCTCTGTCTGTCTCTCTGTCTGTCTGTCTCTCTGTCTCTCTGTCTCTCTGTCTGTCTCTGTCTCTCTCTGTCTCTCTGTCTGTCTCTCTATCTCTCTGTCTCTCTCTGTCTCTCTGTCTGTCTGAGATTGTAAGGTTACCATGCCACCTGCTATAAATACCAACCATAAACACTCACAGTAATATACACAGAGATATACACAGATAGTAATAGTAGGTGAGGTAGATAGATAGTATAGTAGGTGATGTAGATAGGTTTGTGGGGAAAAGGTTACTTAAGTTCAATGAACTCAGCTTTCTAGCAGGACAGATCATGGAAAATTAAAAAAGAAAAGGTTTCTACACTTGTTTTTGTTGAGACTGAAATGGGTACTATTGAAGCAGGTAAACATTTTAAAATTAAATTGTCAATTAGTTATTGCTACAAAGTACAATTATGATTTAAATAACATTGAAATGTGAAATGCTTCATATGCATGTAGTTTGTATATTAGTTCTATTGCACAAACGTATTTATATGCATCTTGTGTGCAACTTTGGCCATCACTGACATCCAACAAATGGAATGAATGTGTTATTAGTCATGTATCCATGTAATCTATCGCTAGTGAACAACAATTATAAACACTTAATTTGTTACATCTCACCTAGAAAATACATTTACATAAATGATGTCCACATTATCCCTGTGTTTAGTAGAATATGACCTCTAACTTTCGCAGAGTACAAAAAACGTTAAGCTCTCACTTCATTTCAGACACGTACAATATATATTATATCATATCTGCTAATGAAAACGACTGTTACATGATGACTTCACCAATTACAGCTCTGAATGGGATACACATTATTAGTGAATGCTGAATACTATCAAATTGGTCACCTCTGTGTTCCATAGTAGAAAAAAAACCTATATATTTCCAGGTAAAGATATTAGCTCTGCAACTAATACAATTTTTTGTTATATATAATAAAAAATACCAATCAAAAAAACAATAATTTTTCTCAATTTTCTTTTGGCCTATAAAATGTCCAAAATAATATCAAATGCACATCCCAAGTTATCAGAACTTGCAACACTGCAACACTAGTGTTTATCTTACAACCGTATAATATGAAACAGAGAAAAGCAACCAAATATTAGCATTTTCGAAATCAATTATCGAGAGGATAGTGAATAAATATTTGGTCAGTCGACTAAAGCTGAAAGTTATATGGTATGATGTCATGGTGTGGGTGGAACTCACAGAGTGCCACGGCGTTGAGCATGCCCGTGTAGGGCGAGGCCGCCACTGCCTGGTAGATGATGCCGATGCGGTCCTGCACCGCGCCCTTGGTGACATCATCGTCCAAGCGCATGACGAAGAAGGCGACGAAGAGGCCGTAGATGAGGTTCTGGAACAGGCGCATCAGGACCCCCATCCTGTCCCGAGACAGGTTACGCATGGTGCGCCTGGACACACACACACACGCAAACACATCACACACACACACACACACACACACGCACACACAGTAATATACACAGAGATAGTATAGATAGGTTTATGGGGAAAAGGTTACTTAAGTTCATTGACCTTTCTGTCCTGTCTAACAGTCAGAAAATGACACACAGGCAGA
>OOFB01000038.1:14203-28470 GCA_900323305.1 Trachyrincus murrayi
CGCTGACAGTTGTCTGGTCTACCATCTACTATCCCATAATTCAAACAATGCCTAAAAAGAGAAAAAAAAAAGGATTATCTTCAAGGCCATACATAGTTAGCGCACCCCCCCCCCCCCCCCCCCCCCCCCCCCCCCCCCCCCCCCCCCACACCCCCCGTCCCCGTCCCCACACGTCTACCAGGGCTGTATATAACGCTATTGTCAGAGACAGAGAGCTCACAGCAGGCCACCATGGTACAGATAAAGTGCTTTGTTCTCAACATGATGCAGTCAATAATTTAAGTGGTGCAGAAAATAAACTCAATATAAAACGAAAAAGGGGTGGGGGTGAGGGTGGTGGGTGGGGGTGGAGGTGGGCACAGAGGAGGCTTTCGTTGACCTTGGGCACTGGCATCACACCTAACACGACACGAAAATAATAGATCACTAATACCGAGTGGCAGACACCCAGAGAGGTCGGGGCGGGGGCGGGAACGTTGGCCGATCACTAAAGGAGCACCAAACCCTCTCCGCCATCTCTGGGTTGAATAACCTTCACATACACAGGTCTGGAAAGTCCTAGAAGGCTGGGGGGGGGGGGGTGGTGTTGGATCACACTAAGACTTTTCCTTTGTTAATGTTTTGTAACGCACCTCAGTCTTGGGTTGAGGGGTTTAGGGGAGGGTGGGTGGGGGGGGTGTGTTCGGTCCAGAAAACTGCAATTTCAGGCGACGGCGTGCATAGCACGATCGGACCGTGTTCGGTTTGTTTCCTGTCTTCCCGACGTGGACCCGGAGTCGGACAACGGTGTTGTTCAGGATGGTGTGGGACAGCAGCAGCAGCTCAAAGGTTCTGTTTATGACCATGGAAGAATGGTGGACCTAATGGATGGTAGTAGTAGTAATAATAATAATAATAATAATAACAATAATAATAATAAACAAGTAATAAATACATTCATGTTCTTGTAGTGTCGCTATTCCTCTTAACTCTAGAACATATATATATTAAAAAAGTGGAATAGTTCAGAGTTGAGCAGCGTGCCTCCAAATGGTCCTCCTTGCTCTCTTATTCAGTCCCAACAACGCTCCACCTTCGCGGCCATTTTCTTCCAGCTCGGTGCGAGAGAGAGGAAAAAAAAAAAAAAAGAGAGAAAAAAAGGGGAGGCCTATAAATAGTAGCCGTGGCAACCGCACGTACTGCCCTCCTGGGTTTTGATGACAGAGTCAGAGTTCAGGAAAACCTCAAGAGACAAGCCCTCGGCCCCCTAGCCGCTGCAGAGAAAGGAGAAACAGACGAATGTAATAAAGAACACGTCAGGTCATATTTCCCATGTAGGGGCATTGAAACTGCAAGTGTACAGGGCCTGCCTGTGGCGTGCCATGTCAAACGAGGTGTGTTTATGACTCGTCTCGAGACAACTCAGGAGTTGTCTTACTCAATCCGCTGCCTCTAAACGCGCACACGCACACGCACACACACACACACACACGTTATGTTATATCATCTCGGATTGAAACAAGTAAAAAATAACAAGGGAGGGACACCACGGTGTCTTGTAGCTTAGGTAAAGAAGCAGCAGCAGCAGCGATGCACGTCTCCTGCTCCTGAGACCAGAGTAAACAAGGTGTATGGGAGTTGGCAGTCTGGGTCTCGTAACATTCCAAACGATATTTAACCTTTCAGTGTGTTTTCAGGACCGGCAGTACGCCAAAGCCGGGTAAACAACCATGGCGTTTAGCCGACAGAAACGGCTCCCAAATTTCTATTTGACACAGCTAAACACTTTTGTTTAAATGTTTGTTTGAACTTACAAGGTCTTATTGATTTAACCATTTAGCAGTTTTGCCATGCTAGACTTACCCAAAAGGCGTGGTACAAGTTATTCCAGTGTGTCTGACTGTTCTCTAATAGTACATTTATAACACCATTATAAATTAAGTACTGTAGTGTTGCAGAGATGTCCTGGCCTACACATTTTTAATCAATTTTAATAACAGCTTGCTCACAAGAACTTGCATATTGCATGCAGCGAAGCGTAGCCTGTGTCCATTTGGTGCCCAATTAATGGAGGCTACCCCACATAGCCAACTATAGGGTGACTATTTCTCTCCATTAACCGGGGGTAATGGCCATGTATGTACGCTCGATAGATAGGTTTGGTGTTTTGGTGTCTAGACCCTTTCATTGGAAAGTTGTGAACAATGTACACAGAATTAGACCGAGACAAATAAACGCCTCCTGTGCAAACACAACTACGAGTCCCGAGAGGGGCAGTGGTAAACGTAAGAACATTTCACATTAAGTAAACAGCGCTAGTCAACTCTAAACCTCTGATGCATATTATGTCTTTAATTGTGTGTCTTAATAAAATGCTAAAATGAAATGCTTGCCTGAAGAAGGTCTGACGGTGGTGGACCTACCTACGTTTCACAGTGGGAAAGCAGTGACGTGATCTCTGGGTCAACATGGCCCACTGCCTTGGCGGCCTCCAGGATGGCTCTCCGGTACATGCCCTTCTTCTTGCGGTTGAACCGGGACCGGAAGAGCTCCCTGAATGGTGAAAGCTTGGCGACAGACAGCTGTGACGTGGTGGGCGAACCGAACCACGCCACCTTGGCCTCGGGCCATTGGGCCTCGCAGCTGGCCGTCTCTGGCTTATGGCTGCCACTGATGCTTAGCACCCGGGCCGGCCACCAGGGAAATCCATGAATCTTGCCCCACACGATGTCACCCACCGCCACGGAGTGTCCGTCCTCCGTGATGCACTTGGTCATACTGCGGGTGTGTAGCCGCACCGTAATCGGCGGCACCGTTTTGCAGCCGTCCCGGGACGGCACGGAGGACGAGGTCACCGACAGATCCTCGCCGGGCGCCAGGTCACACAGCTCTGGTGAGGTACCCTCGGAGCTGAAGGACTTGGACTCATCAAGGCTGTCGCTGCTGCACACGGACAAGCTGGACGAGTCCGCCTTGCGCTTGCGGAAATTGATGAGGAGGGTGAGGTCGCCATGGCCCCGGTCGGCCTCCTCCCCGGAACTCCCCGACCAAATCTCCAGAGAGTTCTTCTCCTCCCGAGAGTCTTCAGAGTCTGGGAGGCAGGGAGCAGGCGCCCTGGGGCTGTGCATCCGGTTAGCTCCGACAAGCTCCGCTTCATATTCTACCATGCTCTCATCCTCTTCCCTCTGCGGGGGCCTTAAGTGTATCTTTGGAGAGGGCAGGTCCGGGCCCACGGTGGTGAAGGGCCTGGTCAGTTTGAGTTTGGGAATGGACACGGTCAGGCCGGACCTGGTGGCGTTCAGGATGTGGCGCTGATCCCTGGTGGCCGCCTTGACGCCCTCTCCGAGGCCGCTGTGCACCTGCTGCTTTGGGCAGAACGGCTTGACCGAGCCATGGACCCGCGAGGGGATCTCCATGACCTCCCCCTTGCCCTGTGGAGTGCTGTACGAGATCTTAATGACGGGGCTGTGAGGGATGACGTCAACTCCGGAAACCTTCTCCCCATCGGCGTCGCCCCTCTTGTCCCTTCTGAGACGCTTATTGTCAAAACCGGCACCGTTTTCCCGCCTCTTTGCGTCCTTGCCGGCGTCCTCTTTCCTCGCCGACTTGGCGGGGGCTTCCTTGCCGTCATCGTCGCTCTGCAGAGAGTTTTCTTTCCTGGAGGCCTTGGTGCTACTGCTGGTACCGTCCTCGTCACTGTTGACCGTGTTTTTACACTTCTCGCACAACACCTGCCGCGGCCGCAGACGTATCGTGCTCATCGTCATGCGGCCGGGCTCTCGGGTCCGCCTCTTCTTCCTCTTGATTGGTCGTGGTGGAGGCTGGGGTACCCATTGGCTGTAGCTGTGGCGCACCCACAGGGGCTGAGGGAACGGGGCTCCTTCAAAATAAGGAGGGTAAGGAGTCTGTCCGGATGGTACCGGCGTGGGCACAGGGCAGGGAGCTGGTACGCTGGCTGTGTCGTCCTCAGGAAGTGTGTTTTCATCCTTTGGTCTGTGTAAAGCCTGGATGGGAGCGATCGAAACGGGGTCCTCACTCAGGACTTGAGGGATTTCACAATCCAACTTGGATATGGGGCAATCTGGTTTTGCTGTGACATCCGGTAGACATCCGGTGACATCCGGTAGACAAAACAGTCCGGTCCTATGATGAAAGCAAGTTAGATTAAATGAGAGTACACGCTTGAGGGGTCCCTATGTTAGGGAAATTAAATGAATATCATGCAAACAATCTGGTCACACAAATAGTCTTGTTGCACAAGTTCTTTGGTTAGGAAATTTCCTCCACTAGAGCTTTAATGTAATGCATGCCTTCCATTTGACCCTGACTAAAGGCAAATTTCCCACGTGCCTGATTGAACAATAGAAAAAGTGAAACACTAAACAAGCAATATAAGTGAAACCTGTTTAACTATAAATATTCCTGTGACATACTGACTGAGAGTCGCTTTATTGTTTTCCATTATTCCAACTAGGCACCGCTTCCTGTCACCTGTATGCTAAATGTGCTTTAAGTGTGGGGGTTGGGGCGTGAAAGCACATGAAGGCAGACGGTTGCATACCCTGTTGCTGGTTAGGACAACAACATAAAAACTCCCCGCACGTCTTCGTATAAGTACATTCTCATGTTCTCTTCCACTGCGAGAGACCTGTAGACGTGTTCATGGAAGGCCCGGCCTCTAAGGAGCCTTTTAGGGAGAGGCTGGCAGAGCAGCAGCAACATGGCTGTGCTGCTGTAGTCTAGAGACTGCAGACAAAGACACTACAGGATGCCCAAAAGCCCCCACCTCACCAACATCACAGTGAACAAAAACAATCTCACGAATCACTCGGGATTCAGTGATGAAGGAGAAGAGCCCAGAGATTTCTGTCTGTTTTCACATCAACGTCAGGGCTCATGGGAAGTGCAATTATTAATTAGGGCACAGTTGGGATGCTAGTTGGCCAACTCCCCTAAGACACAAAACTGGCAGGCACATCTCAATAAGGCATAGTTGTCCCCGATGGTATCTTCCTATGTGCTTCATGCAGCAGGCTTTGCCTACAGTCAGTGAGTACAGTGAGGGGCAGGTAACAAACTGTTCCTGACAGCGTACAGACAGTCCTAAGTGCAGCACAAGGACATGGCTCTTGACCAACTGTGACACAATACATGGTTTCTATTTTACACAGTGGAAACAATAACTAAACTTCAAGATATGACTACAAGGATAGGCCGGAAGGCTGACATTAAAACCTGTGAGACAATGAAAGCATATCTATTTCTATTATTAAAACAAATAAAACCACAGATAAGGCCTGGCTTGATATAGCCCATGTTGTTATTTTTAAAAAAGCACATTTGTTTTTCTATTTATACATTAACACTTATGAGATGTTTGTTCTCAAGGACATCATCTAGGCATAGGCATACTAAAAGGGGGTAAAGCTGTTTAGATTCTGATTCCAAAATGTCTAAGAATAGACTAAACCTAGTGGCTTGTAAATGTAGTCGTAGAAGTAAGTACATGTGCCAATGTGTATGTTGTCACTGTGTGAATAAAAGATGTAGGACACATCTCAATCACAATACATCTCTCTCTACACTTTGTGGCTTTCAGACTTCAACATGCTAATGCTTTCTTGCCAGCAGGAAGCTACCTTTGGCAAAGGGCCCTTCTGATTCCCAGTTACATCAATAGGGTCTATGCAAACCTCATCACCAAATCTAATATGCTTGCATGCTTCGAATTGTCCTTTTCCATTGTTTATACAGCCCAAATGTGTGTGTGGGGTAAAGGGGGGCTCTTTTCCATATAGCTTCTCAAAGGGGATGTGTATTGAAACATAAGTTAGGCAGGCAGGTGACATCTAGATGAATACAAATAACACAATACACACTTTAACACAAGGCTAAGCGTCCAAACATAGCCCACCAATTTCTGGATACGTTGTAGCTTGTTTGAGATGTATTAGAGCTAACAATGAGCTATAGATGAACCCATTGACACCAGCTATAAAATTGTATAAGTCAGTCAACATTAAATGATATATGTTTGATGTGTGACAAGGACAGATCAAATACAACCTCTTAATAAGGAACAGTGTATCTACAAACCATGAAAGGGCTTTGTATTAGCCTCATAGCTAGTAAGATAGCTGCTATGCCAGTTACAATACATCCATGTCTTTTGTAACAAGGCCCAGCAAGCTAACAAGCTAGCTTCGGTGCGTTAGCATTCGCGGTAGATTAGCTATAAGCTAAGGTTAGCCAATTATTTTTTACATCATAATGTTCAAACTGAAGACGTGCCACTCACTTCTTGTCGCAGTCCAGTAATATCCCCGTGTAGCTTCTCTCTCGAAAGGTTAGCGTCACCACCAGCGTATCGTTAATAACGTGATCGATAGTGACAGGTAGCCGAGAGCCGGCCCGCAGCTCCTCGGCCGCAGCCTCCATATTTCCCGGGTGAGTTGTCCGGCTCGGCGGTGCTTGAGCCCGGCCAAGGGAGCCACGATCACGTCGGCCTAATATCCTAACTCCCCTCTCTTTCCGAGCACGGGAGGCTACACCGGGGCATGAAATGACGCCATCACCCCCTCCAAGTCAATTACAACAGTTCTGCTACTGGTGACATCACGCAGGGGAGCAGAATCTTCTGAAGATAAGGCCTTCCCTTCTGTTTCACTTGAAACTATGTTATTAACTGATACATGTACTCCCAACTTTCTGTTGTGAAGACAGCTTTGCCATCTGATCTCACGATGCGTTGCTCCTTGGTGTAAAACACCACACTTCACAGTTAGATTATGTTCATGTG
This sequence comes from Trachyrincus murrayi, assembly GCA_900323305.1. Classification (NCBI taxonomy): domain Eukaryota; kingdom Metazoa; phylum Chordata; class Actinopteri; order Gadiformes; family Macrouridae; genus Trachyrincus; species Trachyrincus murrayi. The sequence continues at coordinate 20,982 of OOFB01000038.1, forward strand.
TCTAAACACATCTTATGTTATCTCAGGGTCTTGTGTATGTTTTACATCACAACAACAACAACAACAACAACAACAACAACCGGTTTCATTACCTAATTGACACTACAGCACTACAACTGTTGATTAATTTAGACATGTTGAATATATCTGAAACTCTTGTATTTTAACAATATTTGTCAAATAAACCTTGAACATAATCCTTAGATGATATGATATACATATATATATAGATAGATAGATATTTAGATAGATATTTATGAGTCAAAGTAACAGTTGTACAAGTAACAAAAAATACAAACAACGCAAAACAACTAACTGTCCCAACATACTCAGTTGTTGGGACAAGCTGGTAAAATGTCTCCAGTGAAGGCAGTGAATCGATATTCCTTATCTTGTTTCCTTTCCAGAAGCTCAGCTTGCAGCTTCAGTGTCTGCCAATCAAAAAGAAACTGGATTTAGTGTTCAAGGTTGTTATTTTGGAGGTAATATGTAGGCCCTATTGTATTAAAACCCATTTTCTTGTGCCTGTGAGACATTTTGTGTTTGTTTTTACAACAGACCTCTCTCATATCTTGTTCTGCAGTGGACTTCTCTTCTTCTACTGTTCCTCTGGGCTTCCTGCGTCTCTCCTGCATCATCTGCATGTGCTTGTGGATCCGCTTCTCCAGCTCACGGTCCCGGGCCACTCTACCAGTTTATCACCAATCAAATCATTCAGTCACCTTGTTGTATACACTTTTGCATGTTGCCATCATGTGTACAGGTGGGCGATGGTTAGACTGCGTGCATGAAAGGCAATTTTGGGACTAAATGGCAGCCAAATTTGCGACAATCAATGACAATGTATCTCATTACGGAAGTAAAGTTCAGGAATAGGCACTATCGAGCTCTATTTGCTTAAAAATCTGAGTAGAACAAATCTGAGTAGAACAAAGAAAATAGTTTGGGGTTGTACACCCCTTGTCTTTCCACTAGGTGTCTCTAGCTCTCTTTATTTAGAGAAGCAATTTGGGTGGAAGAGTTGCACTGGTATCAAATGGATGTAATTGCCAATATATATATATATATTTTATATATATATTTCTCTGGAATCTATAAATCAATCTAATATTCTTTAACATACCATATATTTTCTGAGTTGTCTTTATGTTTCAGTAACACAGCACAGTATTATGTGTGCTTATTGTATTTTGCACATATTGTACTTTCCACATGGTACTTATTGTACGTTAACCACAGGCATCACATCACATCTTCAGTCAATCTAAATAACCTGGCCTCATCCTGCTCCTTTGGGCTCCCAGAGGCCCTCTGCTGCCATTGTGTTGAGTTGGGAGCCACACCGCTGGAGAAACCTATCGCGTCTGCTGCGGCACTGGGATCAGAACCATTGCAGAGTGTCTTCTCCAATGCCTACACAGGACAGAAATAGCTCTTTATATTCTTTAGCTGACCCCTCACTCCGAAACCAAATTCATTACTAACTCATAGAATGTGCGGTAAAGAGAAAGATCTTGTTATTGACACCTATTGTCTGTCTGAGCTTTTGAGACAGAGGTGGTGTTATGCTGCCCTCTTGTGGCAAGTACATGAGATTGAATCAATTGATCGGGTAAATTGATTACCTCTCCCATTCCCTACAAACAAAAGTAACCATGTAACCTTTCTCAATTGGTTCTCTCGTCTCTCTTGCTCCAGCCTCGCTGCCTTCTCCTCCTGCATGACCTTTGCGTTGGTGCGCCATTTTTGAAGAAGCTCCTGGTCCCTGTGGGCATGGCAGGGAGAGAGAAGGTTGTAATCACCTCTTCGAAACATACCTTCAGGATTTATTTTTAACCTGTGGAGGTGTGGACTGTGGACTGGTTGGCTCTAGATTTAACGGACAAAAAACATTGAATATAAAGAGCAATTTTCCCCAACATAGAGTGGGTCCCAAGCATGGTCAGAAACTGGAAACATTGAATAGTGTTCCTGTTCATTTAATTGTGAACCTTGATATAGGCTATTTATCTAGTTAGATGAAAGGTACATACAGTCCCTGTGGAGTATGGACAGCCTTGATATTGAGGTTTTTGTGATGACTGTACACTGTCCTTTTAGAAGGTTATAAAAAATATATTTGGAAAGGTCAAAAATGGCACTGAAAATCACATCCAAGAGCTAAATTGCTTCTTCCTCAAAAAAATAGTTTACAGCTCGGGAGGGTTAGTATTAGATTCTGCCGCAGTGTTGGAATACAGTCCTGAACACAAGGGAGAAGACACTTTAGTGCTCCGTTAATCATATACAAATGGACAAAATATATGCTAGCTTTTCTAAGATGAAAAGTCAAAGTGTTTTATTGATCACTTGCACAGTATAACACAGGGTTGTTCTAAAGAGTGAAATTCTTGTAACAACAGCGCACTAATCCATACTTCTACTTGGAGGCAAAACCATTTTTTGATGTAGTTCAAAAAGTAGGTGTGCAATCAATAGCTTAAAGTCTGTGCTTAAAAGCCTCCGACCCGAGGCTACAGAATCTCACTTACTTTTTCCTCTGTTCCAGGATGTCTTGCTTTTCTTTCAGTTCTTCCATGGCTGCCGTTTTCCTTTTTTCTGACCTCCAGTACTGGATGTCAAACCGACAGGGTTGCGGAGTTGCAGCGTTTCTGACGTGAATTTGAATATAACACAAACATTTTTAATTGCCCTCCAAAGGATTTCCCGTAACAGTTTGGAAGGTTTGTATTTTAATCACTTGGCTGCTCTCCCAGAGAATATTATTAAAAAACATTTTTTAATATATATTTTTTTTTCCCCTCAAGGCACAAGGCAGCATGCTCTTCCCTCTGGTGCATCTTTAAACTTTAAACACTAAAGTTCTCTATTGAAACCAAAACTAACTTGCCCTTCTACCTACTGTGCATGCAGTATACCTCTTGACAATGGGCAGACTTCCATGTGGCCGTGTGGTCCTGGAGGATCCGTGGCCCAGCTCAGCTCTGTCCAGTAGGATCATCTTGTGCTTTAGCTCCCTGAACCTCTGAAGCTCCGGCTCTTCCTCCTCCTCCTCTTCCTCATCCCCACACGACTCCACACTGGACTTCACCAGCTCTGACAGCCGGAGCTTCTCCACGGGGGGAACGTCTGCATACATCAACAAACAAACTTCTATACTTCTAGAAATGTGTCCCACTCTCTCACTGTAATGCGCTTTTGACGTCGAATGCCTCACAATCACCTGTCACACATCCGTCAGTGTAAACCATGGGAGGTGATAACCAGCTCATTGAAGGAGTAGTTCAAAACAGAACACCTCGATACTCCAGGAGGAGCTGAAGTTTTGACCAGCAACCCTCCTGCTGCCAGATGATGTGCTATTAGTTTGACATTTACACACAGGGCTTTATAGTGGCTGAATGCATATCTTTCTATTTCTATAATTCCACAATTCTCTAAGACCATTACACCAGTGAGAAACCTGTGGGATGCAGGGAGTGGAGATCACCAGCCACACTGCTAATTGGAAGGCACCCAAAAGAATCAACAACAATGACATTATGACATAGCGGCGGGTGGAAAATATAAATGTTTATACTACTGCACATAGGTGTTGAAATTATGAAATGGTGGTGGTGGTAAGATGACAGATTTGGTAGAATATTATTCACAGTTTCAAACAATTATCATTACCCAGATAGCTCAATATGGATGTGGACCATTTTAATTAGCAGGCTAATGCCCCATGACACTATGGGCCTGAATACTTTGTGATAATGCAGATTTTACATTGTAATAAGCAGCTGAAAGGCGGCAAATCTTTGATAAGCCCGTTACTGAAAGAACTCGGTGATCTTCAAAGAAAATCAAACCATCTCGATGGCCGGTAACAAAAACACAGTATCCCATGAAATTGGATATATATCTGGCCCCGGAGACACAGAGACCTTTCGCTGTTAATAACATTGTAGACCGAGAGATAAAGAGGTGGATTGAGGCGCTTGTCTTTGCTCTCAGGGATGATTAGCTGTAGACAAAGCTTAATGACGGAAACCCGGCCACGTGAAGCCCAGGGCTTATCGATCGTTTTCATGCGGCTAAAAATATTCCAGATCTGCAGAGCGGGGACTAATGGGCAGGGAGGGGAGGGGCGGAGGGGCAGGGGTAGGGGTGGTGGGGTCAGCTGGCTGCCGCGCGTCGTCTCCTAGGGAACAGAAGTCACACCACTCGAGTGGAAGCAGGGCAGAGAGCTATTTTTGTGGGCAGGCCTTTTTTTTTTTTTTAAGAATGAAATAATGAATATAAGGAGCAGATGGCTGGGAGAGATGCATGGGGCCACGGGCATAGTGATCTCCCTGTTGTCGGTTAGACGAATGTCCGGTGAAAAGATCTCACTAAGTGCTCACCTGGATGAGACCTCTGGACACTAACCGGGCGCTCGGCCATGGCGCTCCTCAGGTACTGAAGGATGTGCTCCAGCCCCTGGTGCACGACGTCCTGAGGCGGGGAGCGGATGGGGCAATTTCTCAGGTTCAGGCCTTTGAGGGTCAGAACATTACCTAGGGAGGATGAGGCAAGTACCTTACTTTTTTCAGTAGAAAGTTACCACAAACTAAAATAGCTTAAAAGTCTTTTTTTTAAGTCTTTTTTTTTCTAGTCCTCCAAGATAACTAAATAGATGAAATGTAAGAATTTATCATAACAAAGATTTCAGATTTTACATTAGGGTGCTGTGTTTTTGATTCCAAATGAAACACATTGTAAATAAGTGCAGCTTATTGTAAATAACTGTTTCACGTATTGTAACACAGTATTATAAATAAGTGTTTCATTTGGACACTATTGCAAAATCCATTTAGTATCCATTTTAGACACATCTTTATCTTATGCCTGCCTGACCAAATGTATTCCTACTTTGCTGAGGTGTGTGACAACGGAGTTCCTTGGAACAAATGTATTACACAGTTTAGTGTGAAGGAGCGGTCACACATTGCCTTGTCTCACAGGCCCAGACAATACAATACACACTGGCAGAAGGGGACAGAACTCGCCTCACCCAACTCCGGGGGAAGCTCAGAGATAGGATTTCCCTCCAGCAGCAATGTTTTCAGACACCTGAAGAAACAAAAGAGCAAATCCATGGGCAATTACAATGAATCTACTATTATTAGTTAGGGGTGTACAACTGTTGTACACACAGAGAGCAGTTGCTCAGCAATCTTTGATAACATGCCAGATGTTTATAAAAGCGCAACACTACCTGTGAGAGCCAATTCCAGCTGGAAGTGATCCAATGAGGTTATTTCTGAGGTCCAACCACAGCAGGTTGGGTAGACTTGCGAACATTGAATCTGGAAGATTGAATATCTGGTTGCCCTCGAGGTATAAATTCTAAAAGAAATAAGCAAATTAGTTTACTTAAATCCCTCCCAGCCACAAATTAGCAAACTCTTTTTTTTTTAACAAAAAAGTAATTTGTATAAAGTATGATTGATGGTATGGAGCATGTGTGGTGTTTATGGGTCTACAGTGGAATCCAGACTGACCCTTAGTGTTCGATTTCTTAGAATACTTTCCATAACTTCGTTCAGCTTCCTTCTGCTTAGAAACAATGTCTGTGATTCAACACGCTGAGAGAGCTCTGTGTTTGGCCCAGCACTCTCGGTTAGTGGTTGAAGGCCCTCCAGTGTGTTCCCATGTTCACAATTCAGCTGTAGATCTGGAATGTCCTCTGTCTCCGTGGAGGCCATTCTAGGAAACAGTTTTAGCATACAAACACCATCATTACTCATTTTTTCATCCCATTGTCCTCAGAGGAAGGCTATGCTTTACGCACGCACGCACACACACACGCACACACGCACGCACGCACGCACACACACACACACACACGCACGCACACACACACACACACACACACACACACACACACACACACACACACACACACACACACACACACACACACACACACACACGAGATATAATTTCATTACCTACCGTTGCCTACCACAGAATGGTCTAACCGGCTAGCACCATTACTAGCATAACACCAGTATAACACACCAGTCACACAACCACGAAATATTAACCAAACTTACCGCTCCGAAATGATTACTACAGCAGAGAAAGATATATATATATATATATAAGCGGTATAAATATATAAACTCGATTACGAAAAGCTCTGGTCACAGGGAAGTAGTTTCAACAAAGTAGTAACCATAGTAACGAGGGTAACAATAACTACGGCAGCTGTCAGTAGTCAACAACAGTGCAAGTTTACAACGACATTTTATACAAATCTGTTACGAATAATCTAATATTAAATGCTAATGTATTGCCTGATAATATCTGACAATTGCATATAATAATAATAATCATAATAATAATAAGACTAATACTACTACTACTACTACTACTACTACTATTAATAATAATAATAATAATAACAATAATAATAATAATAATAATAATAATAGTAATAATAATAATAACAATAGTTAATAGGCTACAATTGTTACACATATAATTATAATAATTATTAATTCAAAATGGAAAATGTAGCCGAATCATAAGCGCTGTGTCTGTGCAGCCGGGGAGTTAAAGTGTTAACCCCCTTTTTTTTCCTTCCCCATCAATGATCCGGCACCACCCACCCATCTCCTAATTAGATTCGCAGTGTCTGAGTCCACTGAGGAGGTAACAGGCTGCACTCAACAGACAGTCGAACAGTACGAGGCTGCTACCTCCTCCGGTAGGCGGCAGAACGCACAGTCTGATGCTGCGCTGTTCTTGGATCTTTGACGGGCACGACAAACACCAAGACTCACCGTCGACTCGACCACAGTTCTCAGGGTTTCACCGGCCAACCACCGGGCTCACCCGTAGCCCCGGAGAACACAAGTCATGTGGCGGACTGGACCACTGGAGAACACAGCAAGAAGCGCAGCGTCTATTTAAACCCAGCCCGTTTCTGTTATAGGTCTGTTATAGTCGGTAAAGTGTAAGTAAGAGAAAGAAAAGAGTCGGCGGCGGCGGTGGTGGTTTAAATGCAAGAGATAATAATAATAATAATAATAATAACACCTACAACGGGCACCGGGAGAGTGTGTGTGATGCACTGAGTCCGCGGGTCCAACGCAGAAGTGTAGTTTGTTTTAAGGAGCGAGGAATGCATCAATGTTTCACTGGGGCAAGTGGAAGAAGAGGATGGGCGCGAATAGCTCCTCAAAAAGACCCGTGTTCGACGAGAAGGAAGATGGTGAGCATGGCGTATAAGTGTTTACACGACGATCGTTAGTATACCGCCGGTACACCGCTTTAGTAGCTGCAGCGGAGTTGTGAAGCGATACTTGTGAACGTATAAGTTGCAGAAGTTGTTACCCGAGCAAAGGGGGCTGAACACGTCTGTCACTGTTGGGTGTAGCTGGTGTTGTCGTTTTATGGTCTGTATGTGTTTACCGTTGGCTGTTTTTTGGGGGGGGGGGGGGGGGGAAGGGCCCCC
>OOFB01000038.1:45958-57760 GCA_900323305.1 Trachyrincus murrayi
CCCCGGCCCGGACTTATGCACTCCCTTGATCCCCCCCCCCCCCCCCCCCCCTTGATCTCCCTCCCCCTTGTCTCCCTCCCCCTTGATCTCCCTCCCCCTTGTCTTCCCCGTTGCTGCCGACTGTCTCTGATGTGAGCTTTAGAGGCATACGCCTTTTGAACGAGGCGACGCTGTGAGTCAGCAGTGCAGTCCTGCTGTGTTCACATCCGCCTGCGGGGCCACACACACACACACTGACTTGTCTCCATCAGATGCACAGACCTTTGCACAGAAGGTCAGTTGTTAGTAGCCCACGGCCTTCATCTGCCCACTCTTGATATCCAGAGACAGCGCAGCGCAAACCTGCTGAAGGCTGCATGCCAATACACAAACCTATAGCTGACTCACACAATATGATGATGACAATTTTATAAGCCATTATGAATGAACGGGGAAGGTGAAAGTGTCATGGTATGGTTGGGAGACACCATATCACTTAAACTACTCGCGGGGAGGAAAAAAGCCTTAGCAGAAGTGTGAATCTTTATGACTGTAAACTAATCTACCTACGGGTACAAATAAAGTAACCTGAACCAGAACATCAGTTCATTTGATTAAAATATCAAAGGCTCTTTCCCACATGCTCTTTGAGCCGAGCCAAGGTTTTACTGTCAGCGCCGTACCCAGAATCCATTTATGATGAGCTCGGCATATATTGATGTATCACAAAGTCACCTTTTTTTGAGTCAAAAAATGTTTTTTTTTAAAATATTTGTTGAAGCACAAAATATTGCCTAATATTAACCTTGCTACAAACCAGTGTACAGTTTCAAGTACGATACTATTGACGGGGAAAGACATTGATTCTGTCACCGCAGATGGCATTATGCTGGTTAAGCTTGCATGAGCTTCCGTTCTTACGAGAAGATTAGACGGGGATAACCCCAGTATAATGCCCTTCTATTACCCAGTACAGAAAAAAACATATCCACATGACAAGATACTATCACCTGCCAAGCTCTGCGACTGGAGTAATAACGGAGGAAGGAGAGGAAAGCAAATAACAATAGGTTAAAAATAAATCCACATGAAAACTATTTATTCCCCTCCCCTCTCTCACAAATGCTAAGCATTGATGTAAATCAATGTACTGTATGTATCCTCCATCTGTGTGGTCTCAGCACATAGAAAATTCTGTGTTTTATCTCCAGCCCAATCCAGGTGCGTTCACATATTTGATTTACTCCTGTGTTGTTGTCTTTTATTACCTCGTCCAGATGGTTGACGAAACATTAATGAGGACTTTCACTTTATTCCTCCATTTCTGTGAGCATATTTTAATGTTGCCGACTACGCCACAAGAGTTACAGGTCCTCACTATTTGCCGTTCCCTGAATCTGTGTTAGTAAAGCAAAACCGTTTTATCCGGTGTTCTTCTGTCTTTGCGTTCTCACAAGCCATCCTTATCTCCAGAGTGCTGTTGTTGTACTGCAAGTAAAATGAACCACCATCTCTTAATAACACATGCTTGTCTTTCTCCCCCTATTCCGTTTTTTCTCTCCCTTTTTGTAGTGAACTTTGACCACTTCCAGATATTGCGAGCCATCGGGAAGGGGAGTTTTGGCAAGGTAATGTAGACGTATCTTCCTTTCTCTGTGTGTTTCGTGCGTTTCTGACTTTCCGTCATTTCTCTGGACCTCAGATGGCTCTCTGCAACTGCAATTAGCGGCGTAGAGGCGGTGCCTGTGCTCTGCCAAAGCGAAGGAGTGGGTAAACTGGGCCGGGAGTAATTACCACTCCGCTCCCAGCTCACACTGAGAGATGGGTGCTCTCTGCTTAATCACCCCCACCATCCTCTCACTTTAATGATGTTAAATGCTGCTTATTTAAAGAAGAGCAAAAGCGTTTTTTTTATAATAATGGAGGACTGTGGCGGTGTTTACTTCTGCCCGTCTCAGGAGAGATGGTGACCTCCTCTTCTTCTTCTCTCGTTTTGATTACAGAGTAGCAATGAGCCTCCACGTTGAAATTTCAGCGTGTGTGTCTGTATCTGTTTGTGTGTGTGTGTGTGTGTGTGTTTTGCGAGGGGTGGCTGATGATAATAATTTGTCATAAACCAAATTGTTCAAGCAATTTAGTCTTGTTTCAAGGGCCATCATAATCATTTCTACTGTTTATTGTTTAGTTAGTTAGTTGGTGTAGATGGGATTTTATAATTGACCTTTTGGGAGAATTATTTTCAAGTCAAAATTAAGTGCTTGTGTACTGTGCACAAGTGCTTGTGTGTGTGTGTGTGTGTGTGTGTGTGTGTGTGTGTGCGCGTGTATGTGCACGCTCACTCACTGTAGGCACCCAAACTTGCTCATCGCCATTATTAACTCTCAAGTATCATGACTGATATTAATTCATTACACTTCTGCTTGTAAGCCAATTTTCTTTCACTTTACTACGATCTTGTACAAAACACTCGCCTCTTTCATACAGCAATCCCTCCCCAGTTACTAGGATTTGCATTTCAATATGCAAATTAACGCATTGCTTAATTTCCCCAAGCAGCTGTCACGTGCTTGATGATGCTAAAGGTAGCCTGCAGTACGCTAGTAGCTAACTCATTGCACACTAGCTTCAACAAAATAGTGCAGGGCCATATTCAATGGCTCAGACTCGATGACTAGCGGTCTTTTTATGTCACCACGAATTTCCAGTGTCTTTTTCACTGAGCACACTGTTTTAGATCAGGGATAGCATAGCAAACAACATATCCAAGTTGTTGTCAGGTCTAGATGATCCATGATGCATGGACACACAGGAAGAGAGCTAACCGAATAGATATGCAAACAGTTGGCACTAAGCGCACGCACACACACACACACACACACACACACACACACACACACAGATAAATGCCATACAGTTTGCATGCTGAATGATACCAAAGTTGCACAGAAAAGCAGAAATAGACTTGACCGTGGTGTGAAGAGATGAATACATTCAAATTGTTTAATAGATAAACAATATGTTCAATAATTAAAAACAAATGTTCATGTGAGAGATCAGCTGCAGTCGGCAGGTTTCCCGGAGATGTTGGAGCAGATAAGTGTGTGTATAACCTTTATAGTCATCTCCCCACATGCAGACGTGCTGTCAGAGTCATGAAGTTAGTCCTCGACACACACAGAGGTCATCTCATCTGTGCTTCTCAAAAACCCTGGGTGGCGTCGCTGCGATTACATGGCTACTGAATACTAAACAGTCATCTGCATGTAATCTGTGTACTGCATCCCCCAGCTGTGTGTGTGTGTGTGTTATTGCGTGTATTGCGTGTGTATTGCATGTGTATGTGTGTCTGCCTGCACGGCAGTAGTTGCATGTTGCACAAGCATATGAGAGAGACACCAAATGTGGAGACAGAGAAGGAGTGAGTGAGAGAGGGAGAGAGAGACAGAGAGAGAGGAGAGAGAGGGAGAGAGAGAGAGGGAGAGAGAGAGAGGGAGAGAGAGAGGAGAGAGAGAGAGGAGAGAGAGGGAGAGCTTCACCCCCTGCTGTGTGGATGTACTTCACATTCTGTTGGCACACACGGACAAAATGGTCTGAGAATGTGCATTTGTGGAAGTGAACATGAAGTGAGGGGCAGGAGGACGGCCTCTCTCACGACAGGCGGTCACAGTGGCAGGTTGGAGATGACAATGAGAGAGCCTGTCTTGGCAGGGGTGTGGTGGTGGTGGGAGGCACACAATACTCATTTGTGTTAACGATACATTTGAGAAATGGTTGTCTGTTTTTTCCCTCTATGTCCAGCTGGTCTCCTCTCTCTTCTTTTTTATTATTATTTTGTCTTTTCTTGACCTGACTGCTACTTCTACAACTGCTACCACTCACCGTCTCTCTCTCTCTCTCTCTGTCTCTTTCTCTCTCTCTCACTGTCTCTCTCTCTCTCTCTCTCACTGTCTCTCTCTCTCTCTCTCTCTCTGTCTCTTTCTCTTTGTCTCTGTTTCTTTTTGTCTTTCTCTCTACCTCTCCATCCTTTCTTAGTGGTTGTTTGTCTCTCAGGTGCTTCCTGTTTTTATTGCTGTGGGTGATAAGTTCCAGAATGGCCCCCCTAGGCTCGTTGTGCATGGATGGGGATGGGGGGGAGGTGGGGGGGGTGAACACGAGGTTAAAGTGAAGGGCGGATGACCATATACAATGCCAGACAAGCGATAATTGACTGCTCCCCGTTACACCTCGCTCCCTCTTGCTCTCTCTCCCCCTCCTTCCCTCCCTCCCTCCCTCCCTCGTTCTCTGTCATTTTTCTTTTTTTAACCTTTAACATTTTGTCTCTGGGTGGTTATCTACCTGCCAATCAGGCTCCTATTAGAGTTAGAGCTGGACGATAAAGCGGTCTCGGTCATTTTCACGATAAAATCTTCCACACTAAGGATGATAAATTTAGATATTATCTATAATGCCCCACAGGTGTGCAGCCTCACCCAGCAGCCCCAGAGTCTAATCAGCCTGACTCTGGCCAGGTGAGGCTGCTTAAACCAGCCACCAACAACACGCACTCCACAGGCATAATATTCAATAGTCATGTATGTATCAATCAATTAATTAATATTTTACAAAGTTAGTAAACGGGCTAGCCTAATATTCAGCTTTTTAATGAACGAAAAAAAGAAAAGCAATACCGATCCATAAATCGGATCGGTATTGGCAGATACTAGAAAAAAACCATTCACGTAAGAATCGCGAATCTTATCTTCTATGATTCTGAATCGATTCACAACTTCCAAAAATCAATAAAAAAAAAAAAGTTAGGTTCTTAGGTTTGCCTTTGTGTGTTTACATTATTGCTCAGTTGATCAGTCGATCAGTTTTTGATGAGTTTTTCAAATATTAAAACTACATAATCTTATACACACTTTACTCTGCTTTCATGCCATCATTTGTCACACCGCCTTTCTTAGCACACAGCGGACTGGAGTAGATCCTGAAATCAGTACCCCTATGTACTGAATCAAGAATCGATTTTAAATCGGGAATCGATTTTGAATCGAAATCGAATCGTGAGATACCGAAAGATTCACACCCCTATTAAAAGTGATATCGTACCATTCCTACTTTTAACCACATTTAACCTTCTGGTTTCTTCAGCTATGACTCGGGAGCAAAAAAGTGCCTTCAAACTTGACAGAAATAATGAATATATATACAGTATATATCGTGATAATTATCAATATCGACTGATATGAAAAATATAATCGTCTCTCCCCCCTCTCTCTCTCTCCTCTGTCTCTCTCCTCTGTCTCCCCCCTCTCTCTCTCCTCTCTCCTCTCTCTCTCCTCTCTCTCTCTCCTCTCTCTCCTCTCCTCTGTCTCTCTCCTCTCCTTTCTCCTCTCTCTCTCCCCCCTCTCTCTCTCCTCTATCTCTCTCCTCTGTCTCTCTCCTCTCTCTCCGCAGTGACAGTTCCTTTATGCCGAGGTGGATGGAGAGGTGGATGGGTGGATGGAGAGGTGGATGGAGAGGTGGATGGAGAGGTGGATGGGTAGAAGGATTAATGGATGGACGTACAGACATTATTATCACTTGTGTACACAGGGATGGCCTCAATGTGTCTAAATGGTGTTCAGCGAGACAGTGACCGCTGCCTCACAGCAGGTTTAAATACATCAGAACCTGTGTATGGCATTTCAAGATCATAGTAATCTTATATAATCTTCAAGATGCATAAGACTCGGTGAGCCAAAGAATACACTCCCTCCCTCGGCCCCTTTGGAGGATTAATTGTAGATCGTCCAAATCAAGAGAAGGGACCGTTTCTTGTGTAATCTCGTGTTTATTTTGAGCCATTGCAAAGCTTAGTCTGTGGGTTTGTGACAAAGAACGGTTGTGTCTTTTCATTCAGAGCAATGCATCCTGCCTTTTCATAGATACATAGGTATATACAGAGATGGATACACACATAGGTGCATATTTATTTCTACAGAGATAGACACAGATTGATACATACGTATTTAGATGGATACAGAGATAGATAGAGAGATAGATTAGATACATATATATTTATACAAAGATAGATAGGATATACCCAGAGATAGATACATGTATGTATACAAAGATATTCACAGACAGATACAGAGATATGGAAAACTATACAGTTCTGCAACAAATGGTTTAATTGAAGGTTTAATTTCTATTCTTAACACTGTCATCAAATCATGATCATCAACATGATCTTACGTGGATGACATTATTGTTGCTTGAGAAGCACCAACTGTTTCATCATACATTTTGGAGATTTTTAAAAGCTGCACTGATTGTGATTATGCTGTTGAAAATAGATCAGTAACACATGCAAGTTATATATATATATATAGATATATATATATATATATATACTGTATATATGTAATTAAAAAATATTATTAATGATGCATTTTCTAATTATTGTATATCTTTCTCTGTTTTATTCACTTGGCTAAGGACCCTATCCCGCTCAGGGCCTATGAAATCGGATTGTAGGATGAAAAAGCATGTTCCCAGCGATAACTTTGATGATCAAACCATGCTATAGCTATAACTTTAATCTTGTCCACGCGCAAAAAAAAAACATCCATGCCATGCGGGGTTCCGTGGAGAACGAATCAAATGCGGCGTCAAGGGGGCTGATTTTCTCCAAGGATATGCGCGCCTTTTTCTTTTCGATCGAGCATATAGCGATAGTCCCGGAAGGATACGGGCGCCCACTGATGTGAAGAGTTCAGAGCAAGTGTTATCATCCACGAGAACCCAAGTCTCAACCCAAGTCACAGCCCAAGTCTCAGCGGAAGCCTGGTAATTTGCGGGGGCCCCTGCGGGCTGAGCAAGCGCTGCCACGCAAGCACTTCAAAGACCCTAACCCCCTTCAGGATTTTTTCTTCTTCTTGTGTTGGAAGGATAATTTAAATGAGCCGTATTTGAGCTATTCTTATCAGGAGGGAATTACAAATAGCGTTCATGTAACGTCGGGCTTAATAGCTAAATAGCCATGATGCCACTATTAGCATAACAGACGAACATTAGGGAGGACATTAGAGAGAGTTACTTGGACTACTTTTCGCCAGAGGGACTTTCATCAGAAGGATGTTTTTCTATTGTGTTACTTGTTTGAGTCCTGTTGAGCTGTTATCGTCACCCTCAGTCACAGGTTTTTGTTTTACTTCATCATTTTGTCACGTGAAGCACTCTGTAACATCCGTTTTGAAGTGCGATACAAAAGAAAACGCGCTGATAAAATATTTATTCCTGAAGACACGGCACCTTGAGATGTTCTATCACACCAAAGTGTGGCGTGATTGTGGAGATAGTTTTATTTGTACCTAGTTCAGTGTTTTTAGCGCTGCACTGCACTGAGGATACCTGCGTCCCCATCATCCATCCCTGCGTCGGGTGGCTCTGATCCACGTCGCGGGTTCTTAATGGCCGCCCGTGCCTTAATAATGGTGCCTCGTGGAGCTGGTTGCAAGTGACTCCCAGCCACCGGTAAACACCCATATTTCCGCCGGCCTGACGGCAGCAGACACCGCCCCAAGCACAAGACATCCAGCGGAATGAACCCAATAAAGAGAACAAATTACTCCTCCTCTCCGCCCATGACGTGTTCATCCGAGCCTGAAAAGTGTGCTTGCCTCGTTCCCCTCTCTCCCTTTTTTTCTTTCTTACTCGCTCGCTCGCCCTCCTCACCCGCTAGTGCCACCCAGTGTAGCCGAAGCACTGAAGTGTGTGTGTGTGTGTGTGTTCAGATATGCAGGGTGTTTTTCGCTTACACAACTCCATTTCAATCACTTGCCAACCATGACAAATCACACTTTCTCACTCACACACACACACACACACACACACACGTTGAATCCCACAGAGTGATAGATGTCAGTATTTATATTTTCATTTAGGTGCAGCCAAAATGCATAATGTTACAAGAAAGTCTCTCTCTCTCTCTCTCTCTCGCCCTCTCACTCTTTCCCTCAGGCTGTGGTCCTCTATCTTGTTCGTCCATGTGTCTGAGCCAGAGGCTTCTTCTGATCCACTTGGCTTTTACCTGACCTAGAATACACACACACACACACACACACACACACACTCAAACTGCAGTGTCCTGACTAAGTCCACTAAATTTAACATCCATCCTCCTTATTTAAGCTCCCTTCTCCTAGTCTCTCGTAGTCCCAGTAGCAGCAGCAGCAGCAGCAGCAGGCCTGACAACAATTGATAGGGCTGCTAACTATAGCAGAGGCTTGGCAGGAGGAGAGGAGGAGGGGAGGAGTGCCACACTGGATGGGCATCGTGAACAGGAGAACAAGTAGGAAAACCTTATAGACCCAGCAGGGATCAATAGGGAGGCCTGAGTCACATCAAAGGCTTTTATATACTGTATGTATATAATGAATTCTAAACCCTCCCAGTTAAAAACCCTTTCAACCTGAGCCTGAGTACAGAGGGTAGAATATGGCGTCACTCAAGCAAAAACCCAGAGGAAGGAGAGAAGACAAGTCCAAGGATGAGACTGTGGGCGGGAGTTTGACAGGTGGATGGGTGGAGGTTTAAATAGGACTCCCGTGACTACTGGTTTGATTTAGTGTGTGTGTGTGTGTGAGAGAGAGAGAGAGAGAGAGAGAGAGAGAGAGAGCGAGAGAGAGAGAGAGATAATGTTTACGATCCACGGAAACCCCTTGGTCCAGGTCTATAATGTAATCAGGAGTGTAATATAATCAAATTTAATATAGAGATGTCATGTGAGGTTGTCAGATGACATTTTTAGATCTTCATTTCCTTTCCACGTGACCTCCTCAGTCGTACTTCCCCTTCCTCAATTCCTCTTTCATAGCAAGGTATTTGGGGCTAAATAAATAATAAATAGAAACCTTTAAAAATAACTGTCTTATCTTTGAACTCTGCCTCTTCATTCGTCGCCGGAAAATGATTTCCACGCTGGCAGATGATTCGGATTCGGTTTGAATAACATTGAATCTCTCTCTGTGCTCAATTAGACTACTGAAAGATTTATCACCCACCGGGTGACCTAGACCGGCGGTCCCCCGGAAGAAAATCATTACTTTCCTCCTATTGACTTTTAAAGGTAAAAAAATGATAAAATGGTCTGAAAAAAGACTATCTATTTGCCTGTGCGTCTGTCTGTACACTCGCCCATCTGCATATAATGTTACTTGCCATTTATTTTTTATTATTCAATGTGAAAGGAAGGATTAGTATAGCAGCCTTTAGAAATAAAAGAAAAGAAATCTGAGGCAGTGACACTGCCCTCGGCAATTACCATACGGCGACCTCCAGAATCAGCGGGGAGGCCGCCGGGCCACGCCAGGGATATAAACGAGTGTCAGGAATGAGAGAGTGACACCGGATCAGGAGGATTTATCTCTTTCCTTATTTTTTTACTTTCTCTCTCCATTTAAACTCCAGGGAGATTAATGAATTTTTTATCTGAATCCTTAATGCTGCCAGGATGGTTGGGGTTAGAGTGTTTGACCCCCCCCCCCCACCCACCTGCTCATTAATGACATCAAAAAATAGTTTTTACTTACTAAATAGTAAAAGTTTGGATAAATTATAAAAGCTATACTTGTTGTGGCAGTTTCCCCATGCCACATGCTATCTACAATGGCTTTCAGGGCTTCTCCAACAGCAGGACACAGGCAGATGTCAGTTGAACCAGTTTATTGTAGAGTTTGCGATTGTTTGAGCAGGCAGAGCAGGTGGTACGTGCTGACACGCTAGCGCTCCTCCTGAGTGTGTGTGCTGGTGGCTGTTTTAACCTGTGGGCCTTGATAGGCCAACTCCCCACAGGTGTGCAGCCTCACCCAGCAGCCCCAGAGTCTAATCAGCCTGACTCGGACCAGGTGAGGCTGCTTAAACCAGCCACCAACAACACTCCCCACATTTGTTTTCTCCTTAAACCTTTTTTTGTTGTTGCGTCGACTCAGGCCAGAATGGCCGCCATTGGGCACGATGTCGGACCTTCCACACTTCTCACGCTTCCATCGGGGTCCTCAGATCTTCGGTTGTCTCAGACCCTCTTTTAGGGTCTTGACCGTGGTCTTAAAAGGTCACCCAGGGTTCATCCTTCCATGTGTTGGCTCTCTCACTGCGTGAGACAGCTCAGGGTATCTCACGCTAGCTGTAGTCGCCTCGCTCCAATTTCTCCGGTGAGTTGGGGTAAGTCGCCCTGGGGGTGCTTATTTGACGCATGCTGCGCCCGGCAGATGTTGAAGGCCAGCCGCAGTATGCGCGCGTCGCAACCATCAAGGGATTTTGACATGGCCGTGGAGAGAGTCCATGTCTCGCACCCGTAGAGCAATATGGTCTCCATGGCGGCCACAAAGATCGTCTTCTTGAGCCCCCGGGAGAGGTTTGAGCTCCAGATCTTCTCGGTGTCGTTGAGTGCCTTCCATGCGAGCGCTCTTCGTACTTCAATGTCTCTCTCTGAGCTCTCCGTGCATGCTCCTTAAACCATGCTTACCTTCCAACTGGAAAAATGCATAAAATATCAAAGCTGTTGTAATGCTCATCATTATTCACCAGCATGTATTATTTCACTTCATGTAATTATTCCTCAATAATCCTTGAGCACAGTGCACCCCCCTCTCTCTCTCTCTCTCTCTCTCTCTCTCTCTCTCTCTCTCTCTCTCTCGTTAGGCCGCATGGATGTACATCTGTAATGCCCTCGTCAGCCCTCGCCTCTCCCCTCACGAGGCAGAACTCATTTCATGTGTCAGTCATGCTACGGTCTCCGCTCTCCCCGTTTCCGGATCCAATTAAGGAGATATCCCTCCATCACGAGCCGGTAGCCGAGGTGTGTTTTCCGCCCGGTGACAGCCACCACCCGACGCACGCTCGCCGGGTGGTGGCGGAGTGTTGTATGTAAGGATTTGGCCTGAAGATAAATGGATATGGTAATTACCGTGTCTTTTTTTAACCAGAGTTCATCTACAGTGAGTGTCACACGAGGATCCGCCATTGTCGCGGCAGCCGAGGTTTCTGTCTGAGAACCGACGCACCTAATGAGGGCTCTTCAAAAGACAGTTTCTTTCTTTGTTGTCTCCTGACAACACGCGGTGGTGACAGGCGTACAGGATGTTTGCATGCGTTTCCTCAGCGCGTTCATTAGGGGCCGTTGTCCTTTCTCCTTTCATCCTTACAAAACATTTCGTAATAATAATAAGAAGAGAGTTGTTCTCTCACAGCACAGCGGTGTGCCGGTGTTCCAGGTCTGTGGGGACTAGCAGAGGCCCTCATCTGAGACCCTGTGTGCTCCGCGCTCTGGCCACGCTTAGCAGCTCCTTTGAGCCTGCGCACATCCAAGACCTCCTAGGTCCTTACGCCGCCCAGCGAGAGCAAAATCAATATATACAGCCTGCGCTTCTGCGTGTGTGTGTTTATCTCCATCTTTGTATCTTTGTGTGTGTGTGTGTGTGTGTGTGTGTGTGTGTGTGGCTACCTCTAAAAGGTCTCTTTAGGGAGATAAACAGGTGCCATGGGCAGCTGGTGGTGGGAGATTACAGCCAAGCTGGTGACAGCATCTCACCCCTGGCCAGGACCCACTCTCTGCCTCACTGCCTCTCTCTCACACACACACACACATGCACACACACACATACACACACACATACACACATACACACACACATACACATACACACACACACACACACACACACACACACAGACATACACACACACACACACACACACACACAAGTGCATGCGTGTACTGTACACTGTCAGATATGGAACGTATTAAGAAGGCAATTATTCATTTATTCAGTCTGAAAACTTTCCTTTTTCTTAACT
>OOFB01000052.1:1190-13564 GCA_900323305.1 Trachyrincus murrayi
CAAGCGCCAAACAAATGCTCCTGCTTTTGAGGGAAACATAAATAATTTGCATATTGAAACATAAATGGTGATGTCACTAGTTTTTCACATCTACATGTTTTTCTAGATATGTGTTTTTCTAGATATGTGTATGTGTCCAGGTACACCTGGACACATACACATATATCTAGACATATGCACATATATCTATACATATACACATATATCTATACATATGCACATATATCTAGACATATGCACATATATCTAGACATATACATACATATACATATACTGATGTGCTCGCCAGAGAGGCATTTTGACCCTTTACCGCTAAGGAAACCCCCCATTGCTTGGCCATTAGCAGTTCAAGCTGCAATTGAAATGCCAGAGAGGTGGTATGGGAGTAGCATTGGAGCAGCAGGGAAATTCAATAAATGCACGTTAAAGGGGAATGAAATGAGAAATTGCTGAATGCTGTTTTCTTCCTCAAGCATCCTTTTGGAGTAGCTTGAGGCGGAAGCATTTTGTGTTTTTCATCTGTTTGACATATATTATCTAATGCTCTGTATGAGGGGTGCTCCTTAGTGAGACTCACTGACAAGCAAATTATTATTATTATTTACAACCAATGACCCAAATATGGTCGGTCATTGCACATAACGTGTCACACACACGACAGGAAATTACACTCAACAGTCGCTGGGATGGCGGCTGTCCGCATTGGTTTCAAATTCAATTAACCTTAAATTACAAAATAACAATGTCTGAATGCCAGTGGGAGTGAGGTGGATGCGCGGGGGCCAAAGGGCCCGGTCCTGGTGTCTGTTAGACTCCATCCCTGTTATAATTGTCCTTGTGACAGGTAGCAACGTCCTGACAGCTTAACCATCTGCCAGATGCCCATCCAAGCACCCCCAATGAGATCTGACTTCGCGCTAATCTTAAGTGTCTGAAGCAAGGCTAACGTCAGACGTCTTCAGGGGACTACATTGTGTTCAAGTTCAATGACATTTCTCACAACAAAGCTTTTTAAGTGCAAACCAAGTGCTGTCTTTCCGGTGAAATTAATGAGAGAAAAACATAAATGTTTAAAACTCCATATACAGGCATCATGTCTATAAATGAACCTAAATTGTAAGATTGCAGACTGACAGTGTAACAGTGCTGATGTTAAGCACACTTGCAGGTAACGTTCAAGGTAACTAGACTCTATGTTCAGACAGGATTTAAAAGTTTCAATAGTTGGAGAGGACCTAATGCTGAGAGGTAGGCTATGCCAAAGCCCACAGGCAGCAATGGTGAAGTCATTATCACCTTTTAACTTGAACCGTTAATGGCGGGGCCATGTCATGGATTAATGGTGTTGGTTAAAGGATCTAATAGGCCTGGAGGTGAGATGAAGACATAAGAGGTGCCAGTCCATGTAGGGTAAAAACATTTTTTTTTAAATGTTTAACCAGTTCCCAGTAAAGTGATGCCATGATGAGAGAGAGATTTTTTTATATAGATAATCTAAAGATAGAACTCAGAGGGAGCATAATGAAAATGAAATGGGGGCTAGGATAGAGCCCTGAGGTATCCCATTAGCTAATGGATGGTGAGGAGGAACTTGATACCCCCAAAACTGCACTGATTGATTGATGTGTATGACATGTATTATACACATCAATGTATTAAATGACGAAATTATGAAATACTTTCAT
Source organism: Trachyrincus murrayi (assembly GCA_900323305.1). Lineage (NCBI taxonomy): Eukaryota > Metazoa > Chordata > Actinopteri > Gadiformes > Macrouridae > Trachyrincus > Trachyrincus murrayi. The sequence goes on from OOFB01000052.1 coordinate 2,876, forward strand.
GGAAAATAAATTGAATAATTTAGCATCTAAATCATGAAGCTATTCATTTGTAAAGTAATATCAGTATAATCCAAGTCTCATTGATATCAGAAAAGTCTCTCAATGCTTCCTCTCCCTCTATTCTTCCAGGTGGGTCCGGCCGGGTCTCAGTTTGGCCTGCTGGCTTGCCTCTTTGTTGAGCTTTTCCAAGGCTGGCAGATGCTGGAGAAGCCCTGGAAGGCCTTCCTCAAGCTGCTAGGCATAGTCTTCTTCCTCTTCCTGTGTGGCCTGCTGCCATGGATCGACAACATTGCCCACATCTTTGGCTTCATCAGCGGACTCCTTCTCGCCTTCGCCTTCCTCCCCTACGTAACCTTTGGCACATTCGACAAGTATCGGAAGCGCATTCTGATCGCTCTGTCGTTGCTGGTCTACCTAGGGCTGTTCTCATCACTCATTGTCTGGTTCTACATCCACCCCATTAACTGGCACTGGCTGGAGCACCTCACGTGTCTGCCTTTCACCAACAAGTTCTGTGAGAAGTACGACATAGACCACGATATAGACCACGTGGTGACCTAGAGGCACCTCAGGCTGGGAGATGGTCGTACAGTACTGGTGAAATGCTAGCTGTTAAATACTGATTTGGTCAATGATTCCCAAGTGTGTGGTGCTTGAGTGTGGCTAAGCATTTCTGGTGTATTTTTGCATCACTTTCCGACCGTTAGAGAACATGGAGATGGTATATGGCTTTGATAATTGAATTATGCTATGAGGTCTGCTTTCCCAGACATAAACTCTCAGACCTCACTCAACCCTTGTAAGCCTCAACTTGGGCCATCGCCAACCTGCTTGCACGTATTCTTCTCACAAACATGGCCTACATCGCTAGAAGTTGGAAGGACATGAGAGATGGAGGGGTGTAAAGTAAGAAGACATGGCTTTATTTTTGTTATGTTTGCAAATGACTTGAGTAAGTTTCCGTACCACTTGATTTGTGTGGCATCTCAGTACGTGAGATGTGCTAAGCATTTGTACTTGGTTGCATCATGAGTCAAAACACCTTGGATCAATGCTGGTTTGAAATACATTCTCACTTGACCAGTTTGGAAACATGGTAGAAGTCAAGAAGTTGCCATAAGAAACGCCTCAAAATCGTGTCACAGGATGTACGAAATATGCTGTCTGTTTTTTTCTTTTTCACAACTTGACGTCTTTGACACTTGCATAACGTCGAATAATTTGCAGCATTTCAGTAATTGAAACCCAGCCAATTTCAAAAGTGCACTAAGCCTTGGTTATAAATTGTAAGTAGTAACCAACCTTATATCAAAAACCATAATTCTATCAAAAAACCACTAGCTGCCTTACAATAACTACCGTTTTACAAAGAGAAGGCTTGCAGCCAGGTCTTCACAGATCACATCCATATGTTTTGAGGCATCTGAGCTGTTTTACCCACTGTTCTTATGCATGTTTCTGCACCTGTTCAGTCTTTTAAACCTTATTGTGTCTCACTGTCCTGTACATGAGTTTTTACAGCACTACTACTGGCATTTTGATTGGTCAAATGTCATTGTTGCATTTGTGGCTAAACCACAATTTTGTTAGGTATTCACCAAAGTATTTTTTTCAGGAATACCAGCTTTACTTTTATGGGGGAAAATTACCAACCAAGTTACACTTCTACCCTGTATGCCTTTTTCCCTTCTGTCTCTCTACCGGCTGTTGGCTAAACGTATGCATTAACTAAAAGGGACTAAAAGGGACTATTTGTTGCTTACTTTGTTTGTCCAAATTTAAAATCGTATTACTCAGAAGAGATGTGGACAAACAGAAAGAGAGACCTTATTTGGACGTTATAGTATATATAGTATATATATAGTATAACAGTTGTGACAGATGCTCAGAGGGTTTAGGTTTTTCCTGTTGTGTGAGGTTATTAGAGTCTATGGGGCCTATTGATAATCCTGTGTTATTGACATCTGAGGGAAAGACTAAATATGTCATGAATATGTAGGCTGGATAAGTGCATGCGTTAATGTGTTATGTCATTTATACATCATGTTTCAAATATCAACGATCGGTAATCAGACCTGGAGTGAGAAAAAGACTTTCACAGTCCAGTGCCTTTTTAAAAAGTGGAAGTCTTGAATTACAATAAGTTATATCAGCAAGTTTTACTGTTCACAACTTCCTTTGCTACATTTCCGGACCAAAGTCTTTCTTCTTTTTTTATGCAATAAAAGTGGCCATTTTTTAACCAATATTCAGGCCAAGGTCAAGGTACTGTTCTGAGTTGTTTCAGTTTTATATGAAATCCCTAAAATACTGTAATATGTGAAAATAATCATGTCAAAATAAATGTCATAACAAAACGTGTAAAATGTTAACAACTGAGACTCACCAGAAGGAACATGTTTCTTCAGTATTAAAACAAAAATATTTGGACGTAGATGTTAGAAAATGTAACTTTATTTCCTGAACAGTCTTGATTCAAGATTTAGTGGTAGAGATGGTGATTGTCTACAATGGACATGGCAACTATAAAAGATAAGTACTAAAAATTACCTTTTCTAATATGTTAATCACAATTCAATGTACCACTGTGGGCCTCTGTATGATGCACATTATACGGTTTACAGTGATATATTTACCTACATTTACATTTACATCATGTTTTTCAGTAGCTGAGACAAAAATAGTAGCCCGTTGCTTCATGTGGAAACGGATTACAGAGCTTGAAGAGGCATTAGAAGTGGTATACATGAGATCATCTGGAGGTGTTTACAACTGTCTGACATGGGAACCGGCAACCTTGGAACAGTTCTGATTTCTTCCTTTTATAATACAATGCAAAACATTCTTCAAACACCATCAACTTTGTAAAGCTGCCAAATCGTTGTAAATGGAAATAATTGTAGATGGAATATTTCAGAATGATGTATTTTTTTATAAAAATAAAAATGGGATGGTGCTGATTTTACACTTAAAATATCTACTTTGGCAGAAAGTTACATGAATAATATACAGAAAAATAAACAAATACACCTAGTATTTAAAAATATATATTATTTAGAAAACATGAATACATTAAATACATCGAAAAATAAAGGAAATTAGAAGAGACCATCAATCTTTCAATATTGTCTACGAAATGTGTGTGTGTGGGGTTTTTTCAGACTAGAATTTACTATTAATTGGTCATCTTTATTGATTATATATATTGTTTTGCAGATCATTTTTAGAAAGCATCAGCGGTGGGTGTGAGTGAATGAGGCAGCAAGTTCTGAATCTTGTATTTACGTTTTAGTGCTGACGGACATCTCCTTGACACTCATACTACAAAGAAGCCGCTTGCTCCTCAGCCTCATGTCCTCCAGCCAAACAAATCATTAAATCACCTCCAAGACACGAGTGCAGTGTCCATCCCACCATTTGTCCTCTTTAAAAAAAAAAACATTTTAACAGCCGCTGTTCCAGCGCATGAAGGCGTGTCCCCTGACGGGGTACAACATCTCGGTGAGGGGCTGGGGCCCTGCACCCTGAAGCCCGACTTCTGGTAGAAGGGCACCATGCAGGAAGTCCTCGCACATGAGCAGGGCGCGGTGCACGTAGGGCAGGCAGCGCCACATCAGGATGGAGCCCTTGCCCTGCTGGCGGAAGGTGCGGTGCACCGCCAGCACGTGGATGTGCACCGTGGAGCCGTGCGGCTTGTGGAACTCCAGGGCGTCCGAGACAGAGATAGAGAGGTCGCCATAAGCACGGGAAAAGTAAATGCTGCCCAAGAAGGAATTATACTCTGCGCATGGTTGCGATTTACAAGGAAAGCTATAATTAATGATATGCTATTGACTGGCACCATCACGTGTGTGTGTGTGTGTGTGTGTGTGTGTGTGTGTGTGTGTGTGTGTGTGTGTGTGTGTGTGTGTGTGTGTGTGTGTGTGTGTGTGTGTGTGTGTGTGTGTTGCAGTTGACATTAATTGTAAATGGCATTTAATACACATTGATTGTTTAAACGATGAAAGGGTCAATGCAAACCATCGAGTTGATCAATTGAAAATGCATCACGTTTTGTTCGCATTTTTGTTATGTTTTGATGGCATGTTTGTTACGTGTGGTAAACAGAGGTGGCACAAGTACACACATTCTGTACTTAAGTAGAAGTACAGATACTTGTGTAAAAAAATACTTTGATAAAAGTAGAAGTACTGATTCAACTTTTTACTCAAGTAAAAGTAAAAAAGTACAGGCTCTGAAAAGTACTCACAGTAAAAAGTAAAAAGTTATTTTTAAATCGGCTGTATTTGTGCAAAGCTAACGGAACCTCACGTCATATTAATATAATATAAATATCATAATAATAATATAATAGGAACTTTATTTCAACTTCTATTACTGCCATTCTGGATGTATTCAGCGTGAACAACAACAAAAACAAAGTAGACAGAAAAAACAAGCTCTATTTGCTGTCGCCTACATTGTAGATGGGTGACCTCGCCTCTACATAGGCCTAAACAAATCACACAAAATGATTATGGTAAAAGCAGCATGAATTACAAACTCAACAAGGTCAGTTATACCATAAAATGTATTGCAATGCAAATAGACATTAAATGGACTGCAAGCATAAATGTATACTCAACTTAACCCCCACTTTACCAGTTCTACAGTAAAACTAACACGGTCCAGAGGGACCAAACCTTACAGGTTTAAGATGAAGGGTTACTTAATACTGATGAGATTATGAGCAGAATATACATTTTCATATAAAAATGTTTAATTAAACTAGAATTGCCGCAGTCAAAGTGCAACAGTATACATTGGCCTGAAGAACTCCCCATAAAGCCTGCATGTTAGTTTGTGTGCTACACATAACAGCACTGGCAACATCCCCACCACAGTTCGGCACAATACACACCATGAATCGGTTTTCGAGCCCACAACCTCGAACATCTCCTTCCAATAAGGCGAACATCTCCTTCAAATAAGGCCATGGGTGGGGAAGGTCTTCGTCGGTAATGACTTGACTTTCACTCATGTCGATGTCGCTGACGGTACTAGCATTACTTCTTCTCCCAGTCATGGACATGCCTCAGCCCTTCTGCTATTTCGTTTCGATTTGTCTTTTCCATCGCATTCGTCTGTTTACGTCTGTTGTAGCCTACATGATATGCATTTACATTTAGGGCATTTAGCGGACGCTTTTATCCAAAGCGACTTACAAGTACTTAACTATTTCAGGAACATTCCCCCTGGAGCAACTCAGGGTTAAGTACCTTGCTCAGGGGTATAATTGTGGCAGACCCGGGGATCGAACCCATGACTCTCCGGTGCTCCGTCTGGAAGCACTGTTCCTTACCCACTAGGCTACCATCACCCTATATGCACACCAGGGGGTCGTCTTTTCTATTGTCCGATCCATTTAGTTTGAAATCAGTCTTCATGCGCGCAATGATGCAAGATAAAAATAAACGATAATTCACCTCAAATGCATTAAAACGAAAGTAACGAGCCTGTTTTCAAAATGTAATAAGTAGAAAGTACAGATATTTGTGTTAAAATGTAGGGAGTAAAAGTAAAAAGTCAGAAAAATAAATACTTAAGTAAAGTACAGATACCTGAAAAATGTACTTAAGTACAGTAACGAAGTATTTGTACTTCGTTACTTCCCACCTCTGGTGGTAAAGGTGCCGTAAAGTGATAGCCAGTTAAGTACGAATCGGGTAGTGACAGCCCTGAACGTTGCATTGGAGCGGTTCCAGGGCCCCTCTGTATACAGGTGATGTACCCCCTCTCTCATGTGATGCCTCACCACAGTAAGACGCTCCTGGTCCCACAGGGAGCCGATTATCGAACCAGCCCAGGGACAGCTCTGGACACAGCGTTAGGAAGTGACGCACCTCATCCAGGTGCAGGGGGCACTCGCCAGATACCGAGATGAATGCTGGGAGGGAGCAAGAGTTGGACCAGTTGTCAGACCTTTTAGGAGTTTAAAATATGATTAGTCTGATGTGTTTGCTGGGGAGGAGGAAGGTGTATCATGAGGGGAAACATAAATCCTGAAAGGCCTATACACTGAATATCTAGGAAAAGGTGATAAGTGATGGAAAATATAGGCCTACTATTAAAAGGCCTATATATAGGCATACGTTGAAGTGTGTCTGCCATGCATGCAGGGTCCAAAATGTAGGCTACTTTTATAATTGTGTTTTATTACGTGCCAGAGTGGAAGAATCTACTGGCCAAGCAATTCTTTTTAATTTTTTTTTCAAATATCCGCAGGTGTTCATTTCGGACCCTGCATGCATGCATGCATGCATGTGATAAGCCTTTTGTTTATCGCTTTAAAATGATACAAATTATGCTGATTACATTCAGTCACGAATAATTTCCTGTTTCAAATAAGATGACATGTTTATCTTACCTTCTCTCTCGATCTCAAACACGCTGACCGCGTCTTCTGGGCTGAGCGACCTGGACTCGCTGGCCGGGACCGTGCGGGCCCTGCGAGCCGGGAGAGCGGAGCGGTCTTATGAACGGGATAGCACTTGCCACCGACATCGCGTCCCTAACTTCCCTAACTAGTATTAAATGACTTAGCCTTCCGAGAGTTCTTTTTTGGTCCAATTCGTATTATTGGTTTGTATTTTCTGTCCCAGTTTTTCTTTTCTTTTCTTGCTACTGGGTCTTGTTGACCCAAGCTGAGTCAAGTGCTGTATCATGGGTACTTATACCCTCGGGTCTTAATCGGTTGATCATAATCCCAGAGCAGGCTGCTGGACGACCAACTTCTCCATTCATGTGTGAATACGCGGAACAATAAACATATTAGTCCAAGTCTATAGGCTACTGCATTAATATTCGGTTTTAAGTACCGAATATTTAGATGCATCTAAATGAACCCGAATTTTTTTGTTCCCAATTCAATCGTTTAAAATAGTAAATTCATGTATTCAGTGTACAGTATATGTATACACTGAAACACTGACACCAAGCGGCGACATCAAAGACACCTGAATTTCAATTGTGGCAAGTGATGCACTGCGCTAGTTACGTTGCGACGCAAACACGTGCACCTCCCCGGTTACAGGTTTCTCTTTTTTTTTTATTCCCATCCACCCCTCTCAAGCCCCAGCATCATTCCCTGACAACAGCAGCGATGGCGGAACCCACAGCATCAGATGCGGCGGTAACAGACGAAGCAGCCTCCCCGACTCTTTCTCCTGCAGCGAGTCCGGGCTCAGAACCAGCATCCATGGCGCTCTCTCCCACCGCGGACGGTTCGCAACGGCTGCTTTTCTCCCACGATTTGGTCTCTGGGCGGCATCGCGGTTCCGTTCGGTTCGGCCTTGTGCGAATGATTCACGGAGAAGAGGAGTTAATTTCAGATTCGGACATCGACGACGGCGGAGGGAGAGGTGGCGGTGGCGGAGGCGGAGGCGGACGTGTCCCGTGTAGCTCGGATACCGAGAGTGCCGCGGACGCCCGGAGTCGGCCTCTCGGACGGGGGTTCGTGCGCGTGGAGTGGTACCCCGAAGGAGGAAAGCAAGACATCCGGGAGACAAAGGTATCTACACACTAGCTGTGGTGCTAACTGTTTACACTCAAATGAATCACTCTGTGGGTGACAAGGGGTGTATTGCTTGTGTTTGGATGTTGTCAGCTAGCTGGTGTCTTAGAGATGACGGTGTTGACACTTATTGGAAAATACTGAACAAATGTATTCAATAAGCCAAATGTGCTAACAAGCTAGTTGGCTAACGGTACAAGGCAGGCATGTGTGCTAGCTAGCTACTTAGCTTTCTGCTACGGTGCATCTCTTCTCGGCTGGTGCAAGAAAGCTAAATGTGGTTACTCCTCCACCTGCCTGCGTCCATATGTCACCCCAGCTGTACATTTACACAAAATGCAATAAAGGATAACACGCGTTCTAGTCTACCCGAAGGTTGCATAACTGTTGTCTTGTTTGCAACACTGGACATTTGATTATAATCTAAACTCTTCACATCTCAACTGGGTGTGACTTGGCCTTTGGCGCATGATCGAGATGTTTGTTTCAGGTTCAGTAAACGCCAGTTATTAAAGATGAACTCGTGTAGTGATACACGGCTGTACGACAGTTGAAACGATACGCACCCAAACTAAACACGTATGGTAATAACTGCAGCAAGCTATTGTCAGCGTTTCTAATATGTTTGGATATGTTGGAAGATGCAAAATAATACATTTCATCCATGTCGCTGATGGCCTGCTTGACACTTAAATCCCTTTTTATATCTAAATCCAAAATGGTTCCAACTGTACTTAGTCCAGACATCCAGGCCAATATATTTATTGACGGTACATATTATGATCAAATGAAGATAGGCTTTCTAGGATGTTCAGCACACTGGAATGTTATACTCTATTTTCTTCAGAAGGTAGCTGTCATACAACTGCCTGTTAGCTTGTGATATAGGTATTTTAACTGTGGAATAACCCTTCAACAAAAGGCTAGCTGCAAGTATTATCCATCACTATTTCTGTGCCAATGTAAATCTAAAGGTCATCATTTTTTATGTTTGAACATCAAACATTGAATCATGCGACTTGTATATTAAAAATAAAAAGGATGCTCTCTGTGTAAATATTAAGACTCCCCCTGTTGAACTGGGATGTTCTTTCAGACCAAATAAGTCAACGGTACAGAAATTGTGCTTTGCTGGAGAAAGGAGTCTCTAGGGCTACACTCAATGGCCCTAGAGAACAAAATCCTTGTTTTATCAGAAGCAGGATAGGACTAGAAACTTATTTCATGAGCTGTTTGTTTTCTCCCTACATTGTCCATTGGGCAAAATGTGTAAAGTTCTGGCCTGATATGCTGTTTATGGATAAGAACAAAGGTTGAATGAAGCTGACAATGAAACACAGGTTGACATGCCAGAACACCTATTGTGCTGTGTCAATACAAGTAGTGCAGTGTCCAGCACCCAAAGGCTTGACAGTGTATTTGTGTCGTCAAATTTTGTTAAGCATTTTTAATAACCTGTTTAATATGCCATTGGCCTGGCAATATGCAATAATCCATCACGACAATGATCATAGAGAAATCTACATGAAATCACACTGTTTTATTATATTGAGCTCAAATCCCAAAATGAGGTTCAATACATTGAACAACTTAAACTGTCAGTAATATTTTTAAACCTGTACTGTAGGGCCCGACCAATATATTGGGTTCCACAGTTCCATCGGTCTGATAGTCTCATTAAATAGCACATAAGAAACAAGTTTATTTGCAGGCTTAATACCACCAGATGATCTGAAAATGTATCAGGGTTCTCCCCAAACAAGGTAATGGTGGTGCTGGGCCACCATGCTCCTCCCAGCTCCTCTCCAGCGCCACAGACATTTAGTTGACTTTTTTTTTCCCATTTAATTTCTGAAACGGTTTAATTGGTTAAAACGGGTTTTATTTAAATAACTCTTCAAAAAGCAAAACTACAATATCACGCCGCTTTCTCCATAGGAAAACAATGTAGTGGGTTCATTGTAGTTGTACATTATTTAAACATGTTCAGTAGTTGCAGTGGGCCAGAGGCCTGGAACTGCATTGGACACTGACTGACTGCCAGTGTATATCGGCAGATGCTATCGGAATGTTTTGCATCCTAAAATCGATATCTGTGGCAAAAAAGTAATATCGGTTGGGCCATACTTTACTGTGTTTAAATTTGAGGTCCTATCTTAATATTATTAAATATGTTTGTCACAATGTCCGTTTGAATACTTGTATTGTGTGTATGTGGACTTTGTACCTGAGTGAACCTGTCTTTGCCAGTTCCTTTTTCTGTTTCTACATAGTTTCAAGTTGGCAGGTCACCAAAGATCTAAAACATTTTAAAGATTGATTGTAAAACCTGTCCTCCTCCTCCTCCACAAATCATGGCTTTTATGACTCTCCAAAATGTTTTTAAAAAATGAGATGGTAGGACATTCCATGTTATTTGCACATATTAAAAGCTACTTATCTTTTCTAATGGCACTCCTTTCTGCAGTGACTGTGGCTGATCGTCAGTGCTATCCTCTCTGACTAGGAAGGCCTTTTCTTGCTTTGTGTTGAAACGGACACATTTTCCTTCCAGTACTCTATTCAAATGTGGAAGTGATCCTCAAAAAAGAGAGTATCAGGCTCATATCTTCTGAGTAAAGCTACTAACCTGTGGTATGCTCGTGTGAGGCAGTATTTCTTGCAGATTCTGTGTCGTTTTTACGGGGATGAATCCATCAAGAACACAACTGACATTGTTGTGAGACAATAAAAAAACACCATGTTATTTTTCAGAAAAGACAGACTTCAAGCATGTATATTTCTACCTGGAATACCTGCTCTGAATGCCTTGCTCAAAGAAAATATTGGCTATCTTTTGATGGTGGTATATTGCTACGAGTTAATTACTTTTAGGGTGGGCATTTAAATGTCCCACATCATGTTGATACAATATTCTGTCAGTATTGTTCCTAACTGTAAAACGTTTCCCACACATATACCATTACATCTCGATGCATTGCTGAGTCAACACTCTGCCCTCACTACCAAAAGTATCGGTCTGCACTGAATTCGGGGAGCAGCCAAATTATTTCTAAAATGGACACTGTCAAAGAAGCATGAGGTTTGTGTCAAAGAATGGAGGTAATCTGCGGGACTCAGACACTGGGCTCCCACCC
>OOFB01000057.1:8690-54194 GCA_900323305.1 Trachyrincus murrayi
GAGTCAAAATGAAATAATGTTATGTTTATGTAATGTTTTATACTAAAATGCCAGAACAAAAAAACAAACAAACATTAGCAGTAGCTTGCGTGTGTGTTTTACTAGTTATTACATCGTTATATTCTTGGAGTCATCATCATCTATACATCTGGAATAACCTGATGTTCTGAGCTCATACCTTGTAAAGTGGAAGCGTTGATGCGTGAGGAAACTCAACGTAAACTCAAGACCAGAGAACAGGAAGAGGTAGGTGAAATAGACCAGGCCCAAGACCTGTAGCTTCCGCATTCCTGTCAACACATGCAAACAATAGTACATCTTGCTTCATCTTTACAGTATACCATCATTAACTCTTACATTAACTCTTGTCAACTGTCTGTAAAGTTGAAAGTTTTTACTACTGCTGTTACTTTCTGCCATGACACCTGACATTCCCATCTGGGATTGATAAAGTACATCTTATGTTATCTTATCATTACAGGGTTACATTAATATCATACTAGACCAGGGAATTAGGGGGCTCACTCTGTTTGGAAGGGGGGTCCTTCACCCGGGACACAGCGGAGAAATAAAACAAGGAGAAGGGGTTCAGCAGATCCCTCGAGTCCTCCAACCCTGAGGAGGAGACCTGGAGCCAGACAACAATACTCAATATCAACAACAACAACAACAACAACAACAACAACAACAAGCAGATTGGGTGAGTAAATGCATTTACAATAGCTTTGTTAAACGTTTGTTTATTGGCTTTGAATAGGAAATTGGCATGTAAACACCAATTACATTTCTTTGATCTGAGTAAGCGTTATGAACTTATGAAATGAGGTATCCGAACTAGCAATGACGGCCTGGGCATTCCCTGATCGATCACATTTTCAGGGTGCAAGAGATGATGGCTTTTGAAGCCTGTCATCAACGGGCATTTTTCAGGTTCAACCTTTCTGAGATTGAGTTAACCCGTTCCTGGAGATTGAAATCAGCTGTTCTGAAACTGAAAATCCCGACAGTCCAGGGAAGCACTCGCTAGAATCAGAGTTCTGATTTAAGCTTAATCCATATCCTAACCTGCTACTTTATTGTAGAGTTTGCAATAGTTTGAACAGGCAGAGCAGGTGGTACGACATGCTAGCACGCTAGAGTGTGTGTGGTGGTGGCTGGTTTAACCTGTGGGCCTTGATTGGCCAATGCCCCACAGGTGTGCAGCCTCACCCAGCCCCAGAGTCCAATCAGTTTGACTGACCAAGTGAGGCTGCTTAAACCAGCCACCAACAACACACACTCCACAGTATACAAAGATGGGAAATACCAACATCATGTCCTTATGACCTAACTGCCCAAACAGATGACCTCATCAGCTCTCAGTAATAACCGCGTAATGGAAAGTTCCATCTAGTCCTGTGTAATGCCATGGTCTTGTATAGTACACAATGACCAAATGCACTGTGCACTAGACTGAAAGTACTTTCAAATGCGATTTATTATTTCCTAAGCTTTATTTTTTAATGGGATTTCCCATATCTTATTATAGATTCTGAACCGAGTCATTGCTGGGTCACACAGCAGTTCTCTATCTTTCAAAGCCATGAAAGCCCCGGGTGGTAAGCATATGGTAGACAAAGCTAATAGCAAAGCCACAACTTTAGTTATGAGGAACTGATAAGAAAAATAAGAGGCTTTGGATGACTTAGGGAGGTCAGTTGGCGTGGTTTGTTTGTTTGTTTTGGAACTAGCCTCAATTTCCAGTCTCTCTTGTGACACTTCTGTTGTATAAGAGAGCCTGGAGGAAGACCTCAACAGTTTAGGCAGGCCAATCAGGTGGCACTTGAGCTGTGATTAGACGGATTGGTCTTGACACGAGTCCAAGGGGGGAACGGGCAGCTTGATGGACCAATGGCTGGCTGCAACCACAAATCCGATCAAACGGAAGTGAGGGAGCTAGACCGGTAAAAGCAACGCATTGGGTCAGACTATTCTGGAGCTAACCTTGCAGTCCTTGGCGAGGGTCTCTGGGAGCAGGAGCCAGATGAAGAGCAGGTCGGCAAAGCTGAAGACCAGGGCAAGCAGAGCGGGGTATTGGTGGAAGAGTTCTCCACGACTGGTGTTTATGGCAAAGTAGGCCCCCATCAGAGGTCCTACGGTGAAGCCCAGAGAGAAGGCAATGCCGATCATAGCCTGACGAGGTACAGAAACACATTCACATGAGTGGGTTTGCTTTGCTTCTCTCTTCACTCTTACCACAACAAATTCATTTTAGACAACTTAAGTTAGTCCTTGGTCTGGTATGCAAGACAACAGTACTTGAACAAGTAATAATATATATCTTTGTCACTCTACAAAGAAGGCTGCATGATACACATTTATCTACAGTATACCCCTGAATGACATATGGAGCAATACGTTTCCTTTTACAATTGAATTACCATTCCCCGGTTCCTTGCTTTTGGGCAGGGCAGGTCAGCGACTATGGCCGCGCAGAGGCTGACGTTGCCTTTACAGACCCCCCCGATGATACGAAACACCAGGAACATGCCGAAGCTCCGGGACACGGCCCAGACCGCATAGGAGCAGATCAAACCTAACTGGAATACAAGAGAGAAGCAAATCAGTTGTTACACAAGTAGAGTAGGGGCTCATCCAACTCCTGCTTGATTATTGGGAGATGTCGATTCTCTTCCCATTCTATTTCTGTAATTTGCTGCTGTAACACCTGAATTTCCCTCACAGGATTAATAAAGTGTCTTTTGATCTTCATGTTGAAAGTTCAGTGTGTACCCCTATATGCCTCCAGCAGTGGCGCAGTGATCACACACACCTCAGCACCACTGCTGGAATAAATCTTAGTTATATTTTATTCACCTCATTTATTCACTCACCTTTTATTAGTATTTTTACACCAATGAGATAACTTGAAATAACCCTAAGTTCCATCAGTTCCACATTTGCCAAAACTACCTTTTGTATTTGCCTAAACAACCTTTCTTTGGCAAATGAGAGAGTAGTATCTGGTAGAGTACAGCGTGCTTACTGTGGTGAGCAGGAGCAGCGGCCGTCTACCGTGGCGGTCCGACGCCGCGCCGGTTAACGGGGAAGACAGGAACTGCAGCAGAGAGAAGAGCGATCCAATCAGACCTAAACAATAGATTGACGAGCAAGGATATCAGAGCAGAACATGGCATGAACTGTTTATACATTCCTTCAAACAAAACTTGAATGAATTAACTTTTACGATCACTATGACCACTATTACATTACATTAAATTAACTCAGAAATGTCTCAAAAGAATCTCTTAAAAGTCTCACTGGGGCCCTTTCAGAGTCACACACAGAATGAAATGGAGTGATCTGGAATAAAACACATTGGAGTTGTACTCACCCCCAAATAAAACACATTGGAGTTGTACACACCCCCAAATAAAACACTGTGGAGTGTGTGTTGTTGGTGGCTGGTTTAAGCAGTCTCACCTGGTCAGTCAGACTGATTACTCTGGGGCTGGGTGAGGCTGCACACCTGTGGGGCATTGGCCAATCAAGGCCCACAGGTTAAACCAGCCACCACAACACACACACACAGGAGGAGCGCTAGCATGTCAGCACCTGCTCTGCCTGTTCAAAGTATCTCAAACTCTACAATAAACCGGTTTAACCATCATCTGCTACAAACACATTGGAGTTGTACTCACCCCCAAATAAAACACTGTTGTACTTTCTTTCCATGGGAATCCCAACAGCCTCTCTGAACCAATCCACAACACTCTGTAGGGACTGATACACCGTATCCTGACCAATAAGAAGACACAACATAAACACAGAGAACCTACAGGAACATGTTGCATGACTCAGCATAAAGAGGCAGCTGGTCTTGCAACTAATTGTCATTTAGCTACGGTATTTGATTTAAATTATTTCACACACAAAGACCCCTTGTTCAAATACGTTACGGTTAGAAAAAGTGTGATGGAAAAAATGCTGGTAACAATTGTATTATAGCTGGGTTGAAACCACTACTTTTTCCTCAAGGAGCTTGCTCAACGGCACTTGAGTTGTAGTTGCTGAAGAATGTGGGGGCGTTTTGACCGTTATTCTGCACATTCTCACATCAACCGAAAGCTAATCGACAGCTTAGATCTCCAGGTGACGTTCTGGCCACAGGCCCACCTGGAGTCCGACTGCCAATCCTCTATTTATTACATCAGAGAAAATGTTGAATCCATGTAGCTTTCATAGTCTGGATTGACCCACAGCTTGTTTGTTTATTTCATATCTAACCTCTGTTTGTCCATAGTGGTCAAGAATGGAGGGAAACAGCGGTAGGATCAGGGTGAAGCCCAGGAGGTCCAGCAGCAGGCTGATGAAGACTATGTTAATGACTCTGGAAGAGAACGAGGCCTCCTTCTCCTCAGATCTTGTCTCACTCGACATTCCATCCATCCTTTAGGGTCTGTTAAAAAAAAAACACAACATAAACTGTTGAACGGAGAAAGTGATCAACTAACTAAGTCAATGAGTACTATATGTTACTGTGGTAAATAAAAACGTAAAGGTAAAAGTAAATAAGGTAAACATCAGACACAAGCGCAAAAGGGCAGTTAAATTCAGGGTGAAACTGATAGGAGTTGATCATGTTTTGTTAAAGCACATCCCTGCAGGTGAAAACTAGTTGACTTGGAGCCTGCACTAGTTTGGGTTTAAGTTGGCGGATCCAACGAAGCCATAAAAACGATGCAACACGTTGCGTTATGATTACGGTAACAACAATAGAAATGTTATCAGTCAAGGAACAAACGGGTATGACTGGAAAGAATAAGGAAATAGACTCACAGTCTGCTCAAAGAACGCAAAACGGTGTCACCTAGGCTATTTCTTGGTTATTTAACGATCCGCCGACCTGATGTTAGAAATACAAAAACACAGATTTAAACATGTTTAAACTCTGACTTAACTTCATAGGAATGCATCGGTAGAAGACAATTAGACACCATTAACTTATCCAAATTCAATTAACCCCAATACGTTTAACATAACGCACAAGAGGAAGTCAACAATATAGCACGGCTATACTTACACCCCAGATGATAAAACGAGTAACTGTGGTCCTGGAGACAGCAGTGCCTTGCTCATCTGCCTGACTTGTGGTTTCCTACTCACCAGTTCATTTCTGAGACCAGGAAGCGGTGTCTCATTTCACTTGGATGACTACACGTGACGTAGTAGTACACAACGCCCACGAGGTAATAGCTTATTGGTACTTTCCTCTAATGTTTCTCATTGTTTATTCAACTATAACAGAAGTTTATTTTTTTTTTCAGGATCTAAATTTATAGCATTCATTTTTAAATCCGATGATACAAATAAATGTAATCATTAGAAACTAAAAGTTTTATTGGAAAAAATGTTTAAAGGAACAAAAGCCCAGACATTGAATGGCTAAAGTTTTACAAAGTTAATCAAATAAAATACATTCCAATACAGCCAAAAACAATAACAACAACAACAACGTTGATGAAGATACAAAGACATCAGCCAGCAGTTTATTTTGATTAGTCTCGGATTGGCGGCTAAATCCCATGCCGCTTAATATGATACTGTAGTTCAGGGCCATTGGAGAAGATCCGTCCACAAAGAGTGCAGCTAAACGCCCCGTCATCTTTAGCAAATGGACGGGGGATGCCGGCAGCGTTGTCTGCGGTGGTACCTGGTCACAAGAAACAACCCAGACACAGTCGAACACTGAGATAAACAAGAACACATGTGCCCACAACATGGCTCTTTCTCATCGACAGCCATCTCTCCTGTCTGAGTATTTAAGAAAAGACAAATGGACTGGACAAGTCATTCCAAATTTACAAATGCTTTGCACAAATCAATATCAAATCAATCAACTGATTTGACACATCACAGGAGCATCTAAATTATGTGGTACAACGAATGCAAATTGAGTACACAATAACTTCAGCTCATGTAGTGATTATGTGAGGATGAATAACATGTAGGAGTATGTCATGTATCTACATGTGTTGGCTGTTTGTCATTCAGTCTGACATTAAATAGCTACTGAGGTTACCATGCACACAACCCATGGAACATATCGGAACTTACCTTTGGACAACAATGTTCCGCCGTCCTCTGTTTCTTCATAGTCTTGGATGGGACACTTGTTTACGGGTCCTTCACTGGGAATCTCTTCTGGAGTTTCCCGCCTCTCTTGCCTGTCGCAGAGGGAATCGTTAGCGGCGCTTTTCCCCGTCGCCGTCTGGTTTCTCTGGTTGAGGTAGACATTCTCTAGTATGGGCATCACAGGGCTCCCAAGCCCATCGTCACTTTTCCGTGTGTAAACCTGCTTGTCCTCCAAGCTCAGAAACGGACTTTCCAGCTGCTCAATGTCCGCTGTTCTTGTTGAGGACTTTTGAGCTTCCGTGTCCTGTAATGACTCGTGGTTCTGCCCGTCTTCTGGATCGGTTCGCCCGTTGGGTCCATTGTTGTGGGGCGTGCACGCGGTCCCCTCGTCATCCAGCTCCGAGACCATGCCGAGAAGCTCTTCTTCAGCCTTGCTCTGAGCCTTCCCCCTCGGGTCACTCCCGAACCCTGCAGCCCCAAAACGTCTATTCTCCAAGACCATCGGTCCCGCAGCACAATGGCGCCTCTCCTCTTCCTCCTTTCTTCTCAGGCTTCCCATCTCGTCATCGTCCTGCCGCATGTGACCCTCAAGCTCTCCAATGTTCTCACCGTGCCGTGGCACCGCAGTGTTCATGTTGACGCCGCGTTCCTTATGCTTCTCTTGCTGCTGCACGTTGTCACACCCTTCGGTTTCCACATCTTCGTCCTCCTCGTTTCCTTCCCTTGGGTTGGACCCTCCGTCCTCTTCGTCGCCCTCTTCATCTCCCTCGGGCTCGGGGCCGGCCCTCGTTCCCAGGTGATCGAGATTCACCTGTCCCACCAGCTCATGGTTCCTCACCACCTGGACGAGACACATGGAACCACTGAATGGTGAACTGACGCAATTTATTCAGACCTTTTCGAGCTAACCGCGCCATTCAAAGTGCTTTCCATGTTTTGCCTCAAATTCAGGTGACGTCAACTGCATTGAATAGCTATTACAAAATATGTTTCAAAAACATATTTTGTCAGTAAATTAGGGAATCAGAATCTCCAGTAAGGGAGATGTTAAAACGTGATGAATTGATTTATTTGGGTGAACATGGGAAAACATGCAAGCCTACTAGCTCATTCCACACAGTCGGTTGAAATCACAAGCTGCACCCTCTCTTGACCGTGCACGGTCTCTGAACCGTTGCGCCAGGGCACAGCAGTCCAGAGATTCTTACCTGATGCTTATCACACAGGTGCGCCTCCAACTCGCCGAGCCGAGTGCAGTCGAAGTAGCACAGTCGACACTGGTACGGCCTAACGCCGTTATGCTTCAGCGCGTGAGTCCTCAAGTTGGCCGCGCTGCCGCTGGTGAAGGTGCACTGGTGGCAGCGGAAGACGATGCCCTTCAGGTAGCGGGACAGTTTGGGTCTCTGCACCTCGATGGGAACCACGCGCTCCTCTGTGGGAGAAGGAGAGCGTTTCATTTATACCACAGCATTGGTAAATACTACGAGAGGAGCAGAGGACGTACCAGAGGAGGCGGCGGCTGACACGATCCTGATTGGTCAATGACGGTCCAAGGGTGTGCATTATTTTTCACTAACGGGACACCTCTGCCTTGTAACAATATGCTCAAAGCACCGCGGAAGAACAAGTCGATAAAAACCCAATAACCTTATAGATGTAACTAATATGTAACCATTGTCGGTAACTGTGGTATAAGCCGAATAAACCACTCCAGGGTGTCGCGTTATTGGAAGATAATGTACTTCAGCGGTGGTAACGCTGAAGTAATAACGGGCCACCCCGTCGTGGTTAATTCCTTACATAATGCACCACAGGCGCAACAAGCAGCAAGTGACCACAGTGTTAATGTTGGCGTGTGCTTACGGCGATGGAGGACGACGTGATCGATCATGTGGTCCTGGTTCTCAGTGTGGTAGAGGCAGAGGGGACAGCGAAGAGTTTTCTTATGCGTTGGTTCCATCTGGTAGGTAGAATGACCCACCTCCTTGTGCAAGTCCAGGGTTTTTCTAACAAATGAGATGAGGCAAAAAGAGGCAAGATGAAGCCTTTACAATCGATAGTCGGAATTCACGCGGTTTGGTTTCATGGACACGTTCACCGTGAGCGAAAGATGCAAAGCAAAAACTTGATTGTCTGAGGACCGCTCTTGCTTCCTGCGGCACAGCTGCCCTTTCAACACGTCGCTCAAGGAAAACAAAAACAACAAGGAAAAGAATTTGGATGAATTAGTTTTCTTCGACCGCCGCCACAGCAAAGAATCATTGATGCACACCGGAGTGCGTTTAGAAGGTCTGCGCTTTTCCTCTGACAAGGGAAGGGAGTTTACTTGATACTTTTAACTTTGTCCAAAAGGAATTATACTCTTTTGGCATTTAACATGCGCAAGCAGGCTGTATTGTGACAGAACTGAAGTCACTTGATGAGGGAAATTTGATGGAAATTGTCTCAAAGTTGTGTTTCTATCCCCAAGCCAGTAGAGCACATGAATCACATGGATCCAGACGCTGCTTTCACAACACATTGTGCACATCACAGTGTAGTTCGTTGAGGAACTGTGAAACCAGGGCCTTTCTTCTGTCAAGGACCAAGGGAGAGTGAGTAGAGACATCACATTTTGTGCAGATGAATATTAGGGCTGAACGATATGGTAAAGAAATCATATTGCAATTATTTTGACAGACATTGCGATATGATTTAGTGGGAATGATAATTTTTGCATCACAATTTTCCTTTTCACTGAAAAAACTATTAAAATCATGATGTAACATTTGTTGGGGTCTGTACCAAACAAACATGTTTTCTTACATCTGGCGAAAACAATGTGTAGGCCAGGGCATCTCTGCAGCATTACAGTACTTCATTTATAGTAGTATTATACATTTACATTCACACATTTTACCCGTATCAAAAAATTGCAGCTCGTGCGATTTGGATATTGCACTTGGCCATATTGCGATTTTGATGATATTACGATTAATATTTAGATTAATTGTTCAGCCCTAATGATGCAGCAGCCCACCTAATTCCAGTGAAGAAGCTGCAGTCTTTGCATCGGAGCAACTTCTTGTCATGGATGTTTATGTAATGCCGTCGCACACTCGACTGGTGTTCACTTGAGAAGTCGCAAAACTCGCAGTGGAGCAGCTTGTCGTCGGGCAGTTTGGGCACCTCAGGGGCTGACGGAGCCACGGTATTGGCCAGTGGCATTGATCTGTAATGGCTCAGCTGTCTCTGTACTTCCGCAGGCTCCGAGTACACAGAGTCTGTAACAGAGAAATATAACATTATCACAATCATATAGGACATGCAGGCATCCTTCCCAAGATGAACGGTACCTCTACCTGCTCTTTAATGAAAAATATAGATATGAATCCTAGTTGCTACAGCATCTACCAAATAACTCAATAGTAAAGTATATGAAGTGGAATAATTAATAAAATAAAGAATAAAGTACCCATCTAATCTCTGAACTAATCTAAATGGTAATGCACTGTAGTGTCATTTACTGTTGTGTCATTTACTGTCCCAACAGTGTTTTGCATTATGCAGATACTTGGTATTACTGTACATTAAAAAGAGAAAACTACCAGCACTATTACTGTACATTAAAGAGAAAAGTGGTAACTTGCGTTTGACTGTTTCAGTTGCATGCTGAGGTGAGAGTGAGTCGTCATTCTGGGGGTCTGGCGGGGCGGCAGGGCGCTCATCAGCTGCTTTAGGGCTGCTCTCCTCTTGCTCAACACTCTCGGATGGACCAGCGCTCATATCTGGCAAATCGCCTGGAGCAAAACACATGTAACAATGCTTAAATGGATCTGAGAAAGTAGGTACGGAAATTATGATAAAATTATCTCTATATGGAACTGTTTTTTTTTATTGTATGCCGTCTACGTCGTTCCGTTAAAATGATGGGGGGGGGGGCATAAATCGTCATATAGCCAGGCAGAATAGAAGAGTGTCTTAAGGAGTACCAGCATCCGATTTTGTCACTGGACTTGCAATGGTAAAACTTTTAATTAACTTTTAATTACAACATGAATTACCCCATTATGCTAACAGAACGACAGATAGCTGACAGTACACAATACTGTCAGTGCTACATAGAGCCAATAGTTCAATAGGTCTACGCTTAGATCTCAACTAAGAAGGTTTTGCTTACCCAAGTGTTTTTTCATGATGTGGCTCTTCAGCAGACACATTAAGTTGGTGCGATATGCGCAGATGCAGCAATGGAATGGTCTGAGAGTCCCGGGCCGAAACCTTGTGAAACTATCAATGCTGTTCAGGTGACACAATTAGATCAACTTCAATCAGGGTCGTCAATCAATTGGTCAATAACAAAAGACCAACCAGATCTGTACATACAAAATGGGGGGCATGTTTTACACTTCAAGTACTACAATATTCTTTTTCAACACATTGGAAAAAACATTCAAAATAAAATCCTAACAAAATAACATACACCTTTCTTTGCGTTTCATCAACATGTCTCATATTATAGAGTCGCTGCCCATCTTTCGCCGCAGGCTGAAAACCCACCTCTTCAGGAAACACTACCCTGACCCTTCCTCTTAGCCTTGCCTATTTGTCGTCAATTATGTGTCTGAGCTCTTGTTTATTGGCTCTTGTTTATTCGATGCACTTATTTGTCTTAGCTCTTGTTTATTTGGTTCACTTATTTGTCTTAGCTATTGTTTATTTTGATTCTCTTATTTGTCTCATTTGTTTAAGATAAAGTAGGTTGCTAACTTATTGCACTCTTACCTTAACACTAGTTATGCTCTTAGTTGCTTGTTTAGGAAGGAAATGCACTTACGATTTCTGGTAACTAGTAGTTTTCTTGCCTACCTATGTTGAATGCACTTATTGGAAGTCGCTTTGGATAAAAGCGTCTGCTAAATGACTGTAATGTAATGTAATGTAATATTTCATTAAGGCCTAGCATGTAGCAATACTCCACTTGAATGCAACTAATTTCTTCCTTGATAATTACGGGGGGTTTTCCTAGTCCTTTGGGGGACTAGGTTAGGGGGTGTCATAAATGTGGCCAATGAAGCCCTTTGAGACCAACTGTGATTAAGGGCTGTACAAATACACTTGACGAAAGTAAAATGTCCACTCACACGTCTTCTGAGCAGGCCACGGGCCCCGTGTCCTGCAGCCGTAGAGCTGCCACAGCCTCATGGCTGCGCTCGTGCATACGAAGATCCACCAGGGAAGTGAACCCGCGCTCACAGTGTTTACAAGCCTGAGCCTCGGCACCCGTGGGTTCACTCTCAGGCTGGGGGTTTGGGCTGGTCTGGAGCTTCGGCGACTGCCCTTTCCCGTCGCACTGGAAGTAAAACGAAAACCAAAAAACCCAGGTAGACTTAAGAGCTGGATAAACACAACAAATACTGCTAATAATGTTTTATTATATACTGCATAGAAGAAAAACGAACACCTCATGAAGCAAAACTAACACCTCATGAAGACAACATTTTAGTTTAAACTAATATCACGATAACCATAATATAACAGCACAATACTGAAATTGAATACGCCAAATATACTGCCCAGCTTTAGGTAGACTACAAATCAACAAAAATATTTTGCCAATAATTTATGTGGAAAAGAAATAGGATAAATGACGATAGGTGGCTTACTTGAATGGATGTGGTGACTGCCACACTTGACATTTCCGTCTTCCTCTTTTGTTCTCGGTGGTTTTGCAGATGGCAACACAGCTCCTTAATGGTCTTGAGTTCAAGACTGCAGTGCTGACATGTGTAGCCAGCCACTGCAGTCTTCTTGGGTGAGCAGTAAAGCACTTTAAAGTCCATTTTAATATGTGTCCTGTGAAAACTGCTATAGTGGATGCTAAGACGGTTGTATGAGCTGAACAAATGTAACTTCTTACACTTTTTACACCGAAGTGATTTGTTATCTTCAAATACTTGGGGAGCTTCCATTCCATGAGTCTTTGTGTAGTGGGAGATAAGATACATGCTTTTTGAAGACACATATGGGCAGAGCCTACAATTATACATCACATCAGTGTATTCCATTGCAGGTACAGTGGATTGGATCCCATGCCTCGATTTATAGTGTTTTTTAAGATATCTGCCTGTTAATGTTACATATGGACAAATGGAGCACTTAAATACATGACGCATTCTTTTGTTTTCGCTGCAAACTTGTATATGTTTAGCGAAGGCATTTTTGCTTTTGCCTATGTGTTTGCAGAATGGACACTTCATCAGCCCAGGCCGGTTCTTTATCAAAAAAGCCTTTTGCAATCCTGAGCCCTGAGCACCGTGGTATTTAGACAGTAGCTGTTTTGTAATCACATATTTAGCAGCTGGTTTGAGGACACCTGGACCGGAATTCCTATGATGAGTCCTGTAGTGAATTTTAATTTTTGCCACGGAGTGATGGACTTCATGGCAGAGTTGACACAGCTGTCCACCGATTCGGAGTCTACCAGAGTGGTGTGTTTTACTCTTACAGCCTTGAGGTAAAAGTGCTTTGACACGTTCAAGTCCTTGAGCTCTGACCTTTTTGGTTGAATGCCTCTTTCGGCAGTGAGAGAGAATTCCTTGCTCCGTTGTATGCACATATCTACACCACGGGCACTTATGGACGAGTGCACTAATCATCATGTCACTCGCAATTACAGCATCGTCATCAAAATGGAATGGCCGACTTTCCCATTTGTCAATGTGTTTCATTCCATAGTGAATCTTGAGTCCGCGTCTTGTAGTGAAGAGCGCAGAACAGAAATGACACATGTACGATTTGGACAAGGGGGTACCTAGGGGCGAAAGACTGGGTGATGGTTCCAGTTCTTGAGGGGCCTGATGATTCTCAAGTGTTGCAGGAACTTCATGGTGGCCATCTGCTTCTAGTGCATGGCTCTTCATGTTACCGTCCCCGCTACTGATGCCATCAAGCACTGAACCTTTTTCCCTCAAGGACTGCGGATGAACCTTGAGATAGTGGTTTGTAATGCCTTTCAACAAACTACCTTTGAAAGAACCTGTCCGGCATGAGTAGGTCCTGGGGTCCTTGCTTCCAGATCCTTGAGATGGGACTGGAGACTCACTGTCATTTGGATTTTTAGAGGTGGCATCTTTGGGAGCAACATGTAAGTAATCAATGATGTGAGTAATGCTAGTGGACTTGGATTTGTGCATTAGTTTGTAATGGTCATAGACTCCTGCCGCTTTCTTGTCGGAGAAAGTGCACCACTGGCAGTAGTAACCTTCCTTTATAAATCCATTATCAAAAGCCTTCCTTAAAATCATTGGAGCAGTTTGATGAATGAGGTGTTGTCTACTTAAATGCCTTCTTAAAAGATACACATTTGAGGCAGTGTATGCACACTTGTGGCAAATAAAGGGATGGATTTCTTTCTTTTCCGTCTTTTTTGAAACTGGGATAGAGTTTCCAGGGAGACTTGTTTGCACATTTTCAATTTCACTTTGCACAGGGGATGGAGGGGCCGTCGAGACAAATTTCAACTGTTCTTCACGGGGTTGGTCATAAACTTCAGCAGTATATGCCAATACTCGCTGTTTTGACTTCCCAGTTTTAGGATGAGACTCCTTCTGATGTTCCAAAACCCTATACAAGAAGTTGTTAGTGTAGTTGCACAGGTGACAAAAGAACATGCCCTCACCCTGCAGAATTGGAAGAGGCAGACCAGAGGACAAAACAGGAATGCTATCGTTTTGAGACTTCGACTTTTTCATTCGTCTGTGAATTGATGCTGTGTAAACGGAAATATTGTTGGCTGTTATTTTACAAGAGGCTTTTTTGTGTTTGCTTCTACAATGAACCAACATCGCTCTTAAAAAACGGTTCCCATAGTTGCACCTGGGGCAAAAGAACCATTTTTCCACACGTTTTCCACGAGACACCTGGTCTTCTACTACCTCTTTCTGTTCACAATCGCTTTTGTCTTTCAAGCCATCGGTAGGAAGTGCTGAGGCTTCTACTCCACCGCAACACTCCTTTTTTAGCACATCATCATCCCCGATGGCGCAGTCATTTTTTGGCGGAGTCAAAGGAGCGCTAGTGGGCGATTTCTTACAGATTCGAGTAAGACAGATCATGGGGGACTTCTCAGCTTCAACTTGCTCTGTTGCTGGGGGTTTCACATCTCGAGGACTACTGTTAACAATGCCCTGTTGATTCTTTTGATGGCTCAAAATGAGAGTTGGGTTACTGTCGTTACAGACGCTGCTGGGAGAAACAGCGTCTGTGGAAATTTTGTGTTGCTTCTGAGAAGGAGTATCAGGGAAATCCTTTGCATTTACAGCAGATAAGTTTTCTTCTGGTGGCAATTTGGACGTGTCCGTTTTCTCTGAAGAATCTGAAGAAGCATTTTTATCAGAAGAGGCCATTGGCTTATCATCCTGATTTGGTGTATCCATGTTGAGATACTCTGAACTTGTTTCAGGTAACACGAGTGGTTTTGTATCGGAGACAAAACATCTTGATTGTTTGATTTGATCCAGAGTCACACCTAATTTAGGATGTTGTTTTTGGTAGTGCACAAGAATCTCAACCACAGACTTGTGACCAAATGTGCACGAGTCACACTTGTAAAATTCTGCTTGGACGGCTTTAGACGTAGGACTTTGTTTTGAAGGACTCGCTTTCATTTGTTTAGTTGAGGAATCGTCAGTGTTTCCATGGTGTTCTTCATGGTTAATTTCATCTTTGGTTAACTTATGGTCTTCCTCATCATCGCTAAAGTCAAGCATTAATCTAGAGCTGTCTGGGAAGTGTGATTTTCTTGGTGCACATGTTGGCAATTGTATCTTAATTAAACCATGCTTAGGTTTCTTAGGAGGAGTGACAGTGTTATCAAGGACTGCCTTAGTCCGGTCAGTAAGTAATTTAATGTCCAGTTCACTGGGAAGATGATAACATTTGAATGGAAACACACAATCGTTGCTTCGATTGGGGGCTGGACGACTTTTTCGTGAGATTAATGTTTTTTTTGCAGTATTTGCCGACGGTACCTTGTCGGGTGACTTCACCTTAAGGGATTGAGATTTCACATTTGGCACAGAAGATGCTGTAGTAAAAAAGTACTGCGTGATTTTTCTGGATGTTTTTTGGCTTACTTTAGCATGGCCTGCCAGGTTGTTAACAAGTTTGTCTTTTGAGGTAGGCTTATCAATATGGGAATTGCTCTTTTCCACAGCCACTTGCTTATTTACATTTACTTTACTCAACATGTCCGGTATTATGTTTAGCTTGTTTTCCTCAGGCTGCAACGCTGATGCACAATTGTCTCCCGGGTTGTCATTTTTGGGCTTACTGTTTTGTCCTGCATCATCCATCGCTGATGAGGTGGCATGTTTGAGTGCATCGTATACATCCAGGTCATGAACCTTGCCCAGGTGTTCCAGAAGCACTAACTTGGACGTGAAGATGAGGACACAGTGACTACACTGATACGACTGGACTGGAGTCTGTCGTGGGAGGATTTGATTGATGATCAGATGGCCCGACTTGCCAGAAAGGAGTCTTGAATCTAGGAGATTAAAGATTACTCTCAATGTTAACATCTAGAGTTAACAAAACCATTGTCAAAACATTACGCCAATACACGCATAAATACATACCTCGGTGCATTGTTCTGCATTTACACACCCAGCGATGAAGATACAATCAAGTTTGGTACCTAAAATAATAAATACACAGCAGTTAACACTACATCTGTTCTACTGTCGTTCTCTCTCGACTCGAAGACCATAGGTTTCATTTAAAATAAAATTAAAATTGTGACATTTCATGAAAAGCAGGAGTACGAGGTAGAATCCTTCCTACTGTAACTATAGTGTTTTAGCGTCATAAATCTATTGATCTGTATCGATGCAATGCAAACGTATAGACCGACGGTACTTACAGAGGAAGAGAAGGGTGGTATGTGCAACATATTTGTAAAGCGTGATCAATGACTGATTTGATCAATAATGCGTTTTGTTTTGTTTTACACCGCTGTACCGAGAAAAGTTTGCCATTACTGAGCCGCGAACAGGGACGCACGTCACTTCCGCAACAAGATCCCGTCAGGCTAATATGCCCAATGTTATAAAATGAACAAAAACAAAAACACACCTGTTGCTCAGCCTGTATACCGATAATATAACATTATATTAATACATATAAAGGCATGTTCTAATCGGCACATTGGGTGCCCAGCATTCTCGTCAACAAATGCTCGTAAATCAAGAGATTTAGGATCTCGTATCAATTTAAACTCAATTGAAATAGACGTGCATGGACAATGCCGACATGGTTTAGTTATATGGAATAATTGATATAGAATGCATCTTTTAGTTTTGAGAGACCATACGAAGAAAACTCTCTCTGGTGCACACGGTTGCATGTACAGACGTGCTGTTGTTTCCCCCGGACTCATTTTCCGACGCACTCACGCTGTCTGTCAGACACCCCATTGGAAGTGAAGGGTCTGTTTATACCTCTCTGGAAAAGGGTCTAGTGGTCATAATTTCACTTTTGAGAGTCTTCTGTCGTCGACATGATTCTATCCATCCATCTATCCACGTAATCGTAAGGTCTCGTCACTGCTTTTCAACGTTAACCGTGTATGACATTGAACAGTGAACCAACTGGCTGTCTGACATTATAGAGTTGTGTCAGAACCTGCAATGTAGACACAAGTGTATCAGGTTGTATTAAGTATTAAAGTTTGCATTAACTACATTAAATGGCCAGCTCTGTCTTTATATACCCGTGTGTGTCACACAGGCACGCCATAGCTCTTCTTCACACGAATATGCAATGACAAAAGAGAACCATTGTAAGCAAAAGTGTTGTGTTGCGTTGTGTGGGCACTGTCCCACCATTGTGTGTAATACCTTTTGTGGCTTTTTTTTATCCCCCAGGTGTGACAGTTTTGTCAATGCATTCACTTGACATACACACAGCACCATGTTTACTGTTAAACTAAGCAGTCAGATCAATGCCTTGAAGAGGATCCACCAGGGGACCTGCTTTACCCAACTCTCTGCACTCTCCCACTCCTCTGTCGACAAGGACCAGAGGAATGGAGGTCCCCCTGGCGGTTACAGCCGGACTGCATTTCTTCCGTCTGCCAGGCCACTGACGGGAAAGGAATGGAGAAGACCATTCAGTGTTTCGGCTGCAGCCATTGTCAACTGGGCTCCAGCCTCGATCCAACCTTACCTCAGGTTAATGAGAGTGGATAAACCAATAGGTATGTGTAAATGGACTTCATTTATAACCACTAACCACTAGTAGTAGCACTTTACAATTAATACCTCACATTCACCCATTCATACACACATTCATACACCGATGGCGGTGTCTCGACACTTAGCTAGGAGGAGCCCGGGATTGAACCAGCAACCTTCTGGCCAAGTATTAGTATAGTGTATTTTATTGACATTTCAAATAATTACTTTAAATAGCTGTCGCCTAAAGCCACATCATCAAGCTGTTCTGAGCTGGAGAGCCAAGATGTCTCGCCAGAGAACCAAAAACACCAAACCTTCTAACTTAAATGGATTTGCTAATTGCCTCCATCACTAAATGATTGATCTGCTATATCAGAATGGCAGTTCAATTGAATGCATGGTGACACATGTGTGAAAACTTTATCAACTTTAACTTCAATCTTTTTGAATGTTACCGTCTGGGATGGATAAAGTACTTATATTATCTGATCTTAACAGCGTCTTTGGGTTGCAGGGACGTGGCTGTTGTATCTCCCGTGCACCTGGAGCATTGGCCTGGCAGCAGACCCTGGTTGCCTCCCCCATCTGGGCATGCTGACCCTGTTTGGTGCCGGGGCTGTGCTCATGAGAGGAGCCGGCTGCACCATCAATGATATGTGGGACAAAGACTTTGACCGAAAGGTATTGTATTACACACATAATGCTGAATTTTAAAGCATTTTCTTTTGGATCCCAAAATATTGAATGTATAAGTATTGCTTTGCATTTGCATGAGTTGTTCTGTTGGTATATGGAATGAGGTTTGGTTTGAATCAAAAAGGCTCAGTTAAAATGACCAGCTTTCACACCAGAATGATGGAAATGGCTTTTAGAGCAGTAAGAAGAAGAAGAAGACGTGTTTCCCATATAATGAGTGAGCTGGATGGTGCAGGTGTCCAGGACAGCCACCAGGCCCATTGCTGCAGGGGACGTCTCCCAGATGCAGGCTCTTGTGTTCCTGGGAGGACAGCTATCTCTTGCCCTGGGGGTTCTGTTGTGCCTCAACTATTACAGGTAACAGTGTATATATTACAGTGTCATATTTTGCTTTGATTCAGCTTCAGATCACTTCAGAGATATATTTTAAGCAAGACACCTCACGCTAACTGCTCCTGACGAGCATGGTTGACACCGCCGTCAGTGTATGAATGTGTGTATGAATGAGTGAATGTGAGGCACTAACTGTTAAGCACTTTGAGTGGCCACAGGCTAGAAAAACGCTATATAAACACAGTCCATTTACCAATTGAGGCCGTCAATGTTTTACCTTGCAGCATAGCTCTCGGAGCGGCTTCTTTGTCTCTTGTGGTCACCTACCCACTGATGAAGAGAGTAACCTACTGGCCTCAGCTTGTCTTGGGTACATGGCACTCAATAAATGACTACCAGGTCAAATATCCAAACATGCAGACATGCTACGACCTCATCTGTGTTAATATTCGCTTCTCTTTTGTCTGATCTTTTCAGGGCTGGCCTTTAACTGGGGGGCGCTGCTAGGGTGGTCGGCCATCGTGGGCTCTTGTGATTGGTCGGTCTGCCTTCCCCTGTACTTCTCTGGGGTGATGTGGACCCTGATATACGACACCATCTATGCTCATCAGGTGAAGATGAGTGTTTCAAGATTCAAGATTCAAGAAAACTTTATTATCCCGAGGGAAGTTAGTGTGCAGCAGTTAAACAGTAGGAAATACACAGGAGGAGAAATAGACACCACACATACAACAAATTTACACTGATACGTAGGTATATCCAATACACAACAATACGCATAGTGCAAAGTGCAAATTGGTAGTACCAGATTAATAAGTATACAGAAATAAGTGGTACTAAAAATGAGGAAATCAGAACAGCAGCAGGTATTGATGTGTGTGAGGAATAAAGTGATAAGTGATAAGTGATAAAGTGATAGAGATGAGATATTGGCTGAGGGTTTAAGAGTATAATACAGGGATTCAAGCACTGTTTGTTGTCAACATCATGTCACTCTGGATCAGTGCATTCACTGAATCTCATTACCATCGAAACTAAATGTAAACTACATTTACCATTGATCGACACTCCATAGTGAATGGACCAGTGCATACAGTCAAATACCTTGAATGTGTAATACTTGACATGTGTTAATGTAATGTACGGGGGCAAGCATTGTAATCCAATCCAAATCATTTTATTCCCAATTCTGAAAATATTGAAGATGTTGAATGCTGTTTTGTTTAACAATGTAGTGACTGCTTCTGATTCCGGTCTCTGCCTGATGACCACTGTAGGACAAAGACGATGACGTCAAAATCGGGGTGAAGTCTACAGCCCTCATGTTCAGGGAGCAGACCAAACCGTGGCTGTTGGGCTTCACTGGGGCCATGATGGCGGGGCTGACCGTGGCCGGGGTCAACGCAGAGCAGACTCTGCCCTACTACCTGACGCTGTCCACCGTAGCCATTCACCTAACGCATCAGGTAGGCCCCCCTGCTGTGTAGGCCGGCGTCTGGCCTACACACGTTGAGTGATGACTCAACGTGGGGACTTTTAGCAACCTTTTCTTCTATTGAAGTTCTGAAATATTACTTCCCCTAGGTTTACGCACTGGACATCAACAAACCAGAGGACTGTTGGAAGAAATTTGTCTCCAACAGAAACCTGGGCCTGCTGCTGTTCTTGGGTATTATTGCTGGCAATTTATGGAAGGAGAGGAGAGAGACTTTATTGCAAGACGAAGAACTGCAAACCTCTTGATGAAGATGATCTGTAGATTCTTGTTTTCCACACTTTCTTCAAATGCTTCAGCATTCTACAGTGTCATGCTACTGTGATTTTACCATAGACTGGTTTTTACGTAATAAAATGTAAAGCTTACAAAGTGACAAATCAGGCTGTAGACCGCTCAGTTGAATCCTCGAAAACAGCCATTTTCAAATCTCAAGTTTACACAACAAATAAATGTGAATTGTTAAAAGATGGTATTTTCATATAATATGTGTTTTTATTTAAAAACCAAAGCTCAATTAATGGGTAATTATGAAAAATGGAAATTTGCATGTAACTTGATTTTGCATACACACAAGTTTCGCAAAAATATTCAGAAAATGAATCAAATGTTCTGTACAGAACCTATCAACAAACCATATTACTACTAATAAAGAGTATTAAGTATTAATACCAACATGTCTAAGAAGCAATTCTAGCTTTAATAAGAAAGCAAAACAACAGAGCCACATTAAAAAGTGGAAACACAACCAAGTACATTGATGACAAAACCCTCAACGAAGACACACTTCGTAATTCAACCAAAACGACAACACACGTGATGACCATCTGTGTGTGAGCCCAGGCCAGGCCAGCGTACAGCACCTTCACCCAGGTGGAGGTCAACGCAGCTCCCACGTATCTATGCAGACCGTAGTCTGCCTTCACCGCTACCGCCCAGCTTAAGAACCCCGCAAACTGGCCCAGGTTCAGTCCGTGCCACCATGCAGAAAACCCAAAGGTCAAGAGCAAGGGACAGCTCTCGCACCGACTGTAGACCAGCCTCCGCAGCCAGGCGGCCGTGGTGGCGTTCCATCGCCTTGCGAACTCCGAGACCCGGGTCGACGCCTCCGTGGTCCAGGGATCTCCGTCCGAAAGCCCGCTCCAGTTCGGCGGAGTGAGGCTGCCCGACGAGTCCCCCCGAGGGCCGAACCCTGCCGCCACGTTGAGACACTCGCTGATCGTCCAGTGGGAATAATAACGCATCCTCAGAGACAGCGCCAGGCCCCAAACCCACAGGAACTCACCGACCGGCCCGGCGTCTGATGCAGCAGTGGAGTGACTCTTGAGGCAGTAAAGGAGACCGTACCTGACCCACTCGAAGAGCATAACCTGCAGTACCTTCACGGAGACTACGCCCAGAGGTAGGGGCGGTGGCCTGGAGTGGATTCCCTCAACACACCCCACGAACTGGTTGTAGGGGTACAGCGGACCTCCCAGCAGTGTGGTGAAGTTGAGGACGTAGCTGCTGAGAGAGAGAAGGAAGTGGACCCAGCTTTCAGCAGCTTCCCGTGGCAGCTTGATCTTTCCCTCCTGGAGGTCCATGGACACTGAGGTGACTCTCTGGGTGAGCAGCATGAGGGAGGAGACGGCCATGAACAGTCTAGGGTCCAGGACAACAAAGAGCTATTACTATTATTATGATTATGATTATTATTATTATTATGCCTTTGTGTCATTTAGGGTAATTGTATTACTGTTTTTACGTATTCAATCAAAAAACATTTTGTATGTTTTATTCATTTTAAAAAGCATCGATCTGACTTATATGCACATTTCCTATATACAAAAAAAAACGTATATACTCAATATACAACATGGGATTATACATAATATGAAACGAACCTATCTGGTGGACTTCTACTTGTAAATTGCAGTGGCATTCTAAGATTTGGACGACTGTCAGCAGCCCACCTGACAGACAGACGGGTTTACGCTGAGGTGAAGAGTACTTACCGGATACTCACTACCTCGTGGAGGTAGCCTTCCCTGTACTGTATGAACAGGTGGATGAAGGTTTGCCACAGCATCTGCATCCAGAACACCCAGGCATGTAGACGGCCGGGGCACAGGGTGCACACCAGCAGTGTGAACACGGAGGTGGCGATGAACACGACCACGCTGTAGACACGCATGGTCACGACCGCCAGTGCACATCCCCCGAGGCATAGGTAGAGATACCTGGTCGTAAAAAAGGGCATTCAATCACTGATTTGATGAAATGCGTTGAATAAGGTTACTTTTGTTTTACAGCAGTCAGCATAGCCTACAACCAAAATGAGGATATGTCAACCACAAAGAACTGTGTAGTTCTTTATCAACCAATCAGATGTCAACTCTTTTTTAACTACAGGATAAAAACTATCACAAATAAATATAACTGAAATTTTAAAAAAAAAACCTGAATGTCAAGGAGAGATATCCTGGAGCAGCCATAAAGTAGAAAAACAATGCAAACGGCAGTAGAAAACATTGGTGCGACAAAAACGAGTGCTGCTCCCACAGCCACTCCATCGTCTCTGTCAAGCAGAGAATGTAGATCATTGAACTTGTATTTCACTGTCACGTATACAAAACAAATGGTTATTGCTTGTTGCTTTGGCACTGCTCTGTTGATTCTTTATCCTAACACCTCTGACTACAATCTCAATACAGAGTTCTGTTGTGTGCTCTCATAGCTGATATATGAACAGCAGGCTTATTGTGTGTCCATATTTAAGCAACTGTAGCAACCATGTGTAGCTGCCTTTCTCTCTTTTAGTTTTATCCAGATCATTCCTGAATCTTGTTTGACTTTAAGCCCATTGCTGCCTCGTTATCCTTGTTGTGTTCAGTTAAGCGATTTGGTTTAATACACTGCATGAGCTGAAGGAATTGTAGGAAGAAATAATGGGCAATTCTGTTGATTTGTTTATACATCATATTGTGGTTCATTGCAGATAGCTCCTTTGGCAACACATGCACGCACGCGCACGCGCACTCGCACGCGCGCGCGCGCGCGCACACACACACACACACACACACACACACACACACACACACACACACACACACTATAATAATAGGAACATAATAATAATCAATATTCTATAATGCATTATTATATATTTACTACTACTATTTTGCTACTGTTGGATTATTTTCTTGTTTATTCATCCTTTATTCAGTCAATAAATATCCATTGTAGAGCTGTGGTCTCAGAGGCCTTGGTGTGGTTTAAAGTACACAGGTTGTGATCAATGCTCATCACAAAACTCTCCCATTATCAATACTTGATAGACATGCTGATGTAACCACTGTGCTGGAGATGCACCATGTTCTTTTTAATCTGTTTACTACTTTATGGCTTTTGTACTGGATACCAATTTATTATTGGCCTGACTTAAATAGGTTAGCAGAGAATATTCCCCTAATAAAAAAATATGAATGTGAATGATTCTAATGGAAAAAACATGTGTTTTATGTTTTATACCTGTCCGACATTATGTTCCATTGTCACTAGGTGTCAGTATACTGTTTTGGGAGCATCTCAAAGTTGCGTTCAGTGTAGGCCTGCTAAAGGCAGCGACTGCAGAATTAAAAGTAAAGTTAAAGGCAGCTCCTCTTGGATTTGTTTTGTTTTTAGAAATGTTAGGATTATGTAAGACACACTGCTTTATAATTGTCCGTACTTTACATTAGGCATATGCCAAATGTGTCTAGTAGGTCTAGGTCTTCATACCTCATCAAACCTTGGTTATAGTATCTGATATCTGAGTCATGATTTTGTAAACGTGTTTACCCATCCCCTGCAGCTGACATCTTCTGCCAAGTCATGTAGCCTAAACGGGCGCTCGTTTGTAAGTGATAGGCCCGCTTGTTCCACAACATGTTATGGTTGGCAACAATAAGAACAAGAAGTTATTACATCAAGTTCAATGTGTTTATTTGTCACATACATACACGGGGTGTGCAGTGAAATGAAATTGCCACCTGTGACATGCCATTACAGGTCGTTGCGTTGGTTATGTGTAATTAACTAACTAGGACTAATGTAAAGTGTGTTCTGACCCTTTGTGTCTCCTACCGTTGTAACCACACAGAACAAGAGAAGGATGTCATGATTTTGTAAACGTGTTTACCCATCCCCCTGTGACGTCTTCTGCTCAGTCATGCAGACGGGGGCTCGTTTGTAAAGTGATAGGTCTACTTGTTGCATGTAGCATGTAATAGTCAACAAGAAGCATTTCGATTCGAATATAGCCAAACTATTTGAACTTTTTTCTTTTGGTTTTCATAGTCCAAGCTGTTTTAACACAAACAAAAACATAGACACGTGGGGCTGCAACGTATTGCCTATAATTACCAGCGGCTTCATCAAATACGGCGTCTATATTTAGGCCTTCTCGGTGACAACTAAAACCTTTCACAAATAGGGAAGCATGTGCTTGTGAGGTACCAGTCTCATCCTCACTGGACACTATAAAAACACACGTGTACGCGAGTGTTCACATGTTGAAGCTGCTCCTACACATGTCCAGACGCCATCATTCTAAACGTTGATTGGTTAACGTTAAATTGTTATTTTACTGAGCATGTTCATTTCACAAAGCTCAATTTGTAATCTCCATACAGATGATTGGTTGTAGTTATGTAGGCCTACCTATAGAACATATTTTACAAACTATATACAATTTTTATGAAGACGCGAACTCGTATGTCTGTCCCTTAAAAGTTTAGTATAAAAGGTGCTTTTACGTGCACGTGAGAAAGTTTAGCAGCTGGGGCTCGTCACAGCGTCAGCAGCGTCTCCGGCGCTGATTGGCTTCTGGTTGTGCAACTGGATAGGCGTATACACGGAGCAATTTGAAGTAGTTGGCAGTCTCTCCCCGCTGAATCGCATCCGTCTCGGGGTAATAGAGTGCAGGGGAGTGCAGGAGTTTAGCTTTTCTACCGCTTGTCCCGTTGTGTGATTTAAAGATGCAGAGTTGCGCCAGATCTTGGGGGATCCTCTTTGCCAAGTCGGTGAACCCCCGTGCTCCGTGCAGACATCTGAGTGGCAATACCCGCTTAGTTGGGAAACTTCAGTGTAGCATCCCGAAACGCGAACCTGCAGTCCGGTGCCTCGGGACGTCAGCGGTGTGTTCTTCCAGACAGATAGAGAGAATACTGCCGAGACATGATGATTTTGCCGAGAGGCATATCGGTCCAGGTGAGAGGGAGAAGAGAGAAATGCTGGATGCTCTTGGGGTTGAGGTAGGGTGACCCAACATGACACAATAATACACAATGACAAGTGTTTATTGATCAAATTGACCAATAATCAGGATAATCTCTTGTTATCATCTGTAAACACAACCTTACACCTTTTATAGCTATTTCTGCGCGATTTATTGATATCATTCATTGTTTCTAGTCGATCTCCCAGTTGATCGAAAACACAATTCCTGAGTCCATCCGGATGCAAAGAAGTATGAAAATGGATGATCCTCTTTGTAAGTTTTCCTCTGATTCCTATTCGTTATTTAATAATCCCTGTTTGTGCATGGTCGTCTAGGCTTTAACAAAGAGCATGCATATTTAACTAGTTGTCTGACGCGTTTGCACTTTTTTACCCGTCAAATGTACAGCACTCGTAAAAACTCGCAAAATATCAAAAGCTATTTGTTATTTGTATTTATTTTGCATGATATCTCAGGTACTAAACATTAAACAATGCACTAAACATTGATGGAAAATACCATGCCAACCGAGTGTTTCAAATGTAGGCTGCACTTCCATTGTGTGCCGTGAAGCGCGTTCCTCTGCCTGGTCTTCCTCTGAACATATTTGGAGTTGTTTTTGCGAAACTCATCAACCAGCACCAATCTCCTGCTGGGAAGTCGATGCTCATAGGACGGCCACCGGAGTGTAAAGTTCAGCCCTGAGCTTCTGTCCCAAGTCCAGTTCAATCTGGTTAGACGTTCACATGACATCACAGTCGAATGATGGACTTTATTCCTAATAAGGTGAACGTGGGTGTTCGCGTGTGATTTCAACTTGGAAAACGGTATTTCGAGGAATGGAAAAAAGAAAAGCAAAATCTTGCACCTGCGGCTCAAATGACAGGCATCGACCTTTGAAACGTTTTGTTATGAGAGGTGATTGTTTATCGCGATTAGGGGTCGCGTTTCCCCTGACTACTACACAATTAAATCAGAGAAACGCTCATGTCGGGCATCCTTATCAGTTATAAGTGATTTACAGCGTACAATAAAATCAATGTATGGGCAGTGAGGGCTATGTAAAAAACGACAGTAGCCTAGATTATTGTCTTTAATACAAAGGGCAGTTGAATTAAGAATTTGATTTACAAACCAGTTGAGTAACTGGAAAATATGTTATATTGTGCTGGAGATAGATGTGCGCGATTAAAGTGAGAGATCAACCTACGAAATCCTTGTGTGAATGACTACTACCCAGGTCACTAACCTAACGGGAGTACATTCTAACCTATCGCTGGCAAAGTCCACCAGAAATGCAACGTTACTAAACACAGAAATTATGCCACTGGCACAGACGAGGCTACTTTGGATTGGACAGCATGAACCACCTTGCCTCATCTTGTCTTCCGATTGGCCGCAGCCGCACCCGATGCCATGCTTCAATCATAACGCTGCGAGAAATGCAGTTGAAAACAAACGGGAGGCCATGCTTTTGGTTTCTGCTTGTTCAGCGCTAGAGGGCTGTCCCTTGCTAAGCCAGCGAGGGATTCTCTCTTCAACAATAGATGTGCTGGATGCTTCTGAATCAGCCTCTTTTTAGCAAAGTACTCAGGGACCATGGGAAAATGGTCTTTCCTCTTGTGGAACCCGAGTACACACACACACACACGCACACACACACACACACGCACACGCACATACACACCAGTAATTGCAGTCCTCTAGCTCCCTATACCTTAACATTAAAAGTAAGTTTCCAACATGCGCAGCAGTGCAGCATGCACTCTTCATCCGAAACAAGTATCATACGAGGTTATTGAAACAATGATTTTTAGTTGGATCATTTTCAAGCCATACTTTATTTGGTAGTTGGGGCACCGTAGCCATGCGGGCGGTACTGGTCGTATTGCCCATTCCTGTACGTTGCTAGGCAGCCTGGCGGAGTGAGAGGGATCCTGCTGTCTGGGTTTGCACTGGCAGGCCAGTCCTACAGCAGCAGTGAATGGGGCTGAACAAGGACCGACTGCGAAAGTTCCCTGCCTGGTTCACTGCACTGCAGAACGGGGTCAGGGTTGGAGCCAGCCAGCATGTGTCACACAGGGCGGAAAATGTCTTACATTTGAATATGATGACTGATAATTCAGTTTTTTTAGGGAATGATTTGAATGCTAATTGCCACACCAAGCCGTAAGTTTTGTGTGTGTATATATATGGGTACACGTAACTGTATACTGTGGTCTGTATAGGTGCAAAATACATGCCAACTCAACTGATTATTTCAAGTTACTAATGAGTTTATTGTTCTTTATATTTCAACCACGTCGTGTCCACCAAGTCACCCCAAAGTCCTCATTTCCCTTTTTTA
The DNA here is from genome assembly GCA_900323305.1 of Trachyrincus murrayi. Taxonomy (NCBI): domain Eukaryota; kingdom Metazoa; phylum Chordata; class Actinopteri; order Gadiformes; family Macrouridae; genus Trachyrincus; species Trachyrincus murrayi. The sequence goes on from OOFB01000057.1 coordinate 36,134, forward strand.
AATGCCTCAAATCCATTTACAAATAAGTCTTTAAAGAAATGAATTGAATGAAAGCATCGATCCATAACCTTCCGATGGGGTGTGTGTGGGTGTGTGTGTGTGTGTGTGTGTGTGTGTGTGTGTGTGTGTGTGTGTGTGTGTGTGTGTGTGTGCAGGTGAAAACGAGGTTCTAGAATCTCTGCAGAAGATAGCATCTAAGAACCAGCTGTGGAGGTCCTACATCGGGATGGGCTACTACAACTGCTCTGTCCCACCGCCCATTCAGAGGAACCTTCTGGAGAACTCTGGCTGGTAAGAGATCTGACCCCACCCTTGGCAGGAGGATGCACTATTTGTATAGCAGCTTATAAACGGTTACAAAGAACAAAAAAGAACAAAGAATTGTATGACTTAAAACTCAAGGCAACTCAAGGAAACATTAACAAGAGGAGGACAGAGGGAGGGCAGTGTTCAATGAATACAGAATATATATACGATATACAATACAAAATATTAAATGGAATGAACTAAAATATGAGAAATCACAGATTTGTTATCATGTATTATGCATATCATGTATTTTCCTCTCCCTAGGGGTCACTCAAGGTGACGAGACCCCCAATTACACATGACCACAGCTCCACTTAATGTAATTGCGTGCTCTTTAGCTTGTGACTAGGCTTGTGTCCCCAGTTTAGGGTTTGAATTAGAAGCTGTGGCTTCACTAATGTAATATTCTGTAAGTTTAAGGTTACTTTATGATGAGCGCTTCCTTCTCTGCTGTCTGTCTGTCTCTCTGTCTGTCTCTCCCCTCCTATCTTCAGGGTAACCCAGTACACGCCCTATCAGCCCGAGGTGTCCCAGGGTCGGCTGGAGTCCCTGCTGAACTACCAGACCATGATCTGTGACATCACGGGCATGGCGGTGGCCAACGCCTCACTGCTGGACGAGGGCACGGCCGCCGCTGAGGCCATGCAGCTCTGCCACAGGTAGCCAGTCCTGCTAGCTATGAAAAGGAAACACGAAAGAAGTTATTACATATTAAGTAGATGCTGTTACAGGTTGTTGTTGTGTAATTACACTAGCTAGGACGCTGTAATGTACAGTGCTCTTTGAGTCTACTACCGTTTTAACCAGACAGAACAAGAGAAGGATCTTCTACATCGATCCACGCTGCCATCCACAGACCATTGCTGTAGTGCAGACTCGAGCAAAGTAAGCATTTTACATTTCCACTGTATGATGAAATCATTTTCTATTTAAGCAAAAAAAGAAATGTCAAAGACCCATCATTTAATTTGAAAAAAAGAGCCAGGCCCAGAAGCTCCTTTTAAAAATATATTGATGTATACAAATTTCCCATCTGGATGTACATCTTGTGTATATATACCAGAATATAAAGGACAGCAAAATGCCAGAATTGATCAAGTATCAATTTTATTTGTAGCCCTTAATCACAGTCTCAAAGGGCTTCACAGGCCCACATTATATGGCAACCCCCCAACCCTAAGCCCTCTAAAGGACAACGAAAAACTCAACTCATGCAAGGGAAGAAACCTCCATATAAATCTTTTGTTTGCAACCACAACCACAATTGCAGTATCTCAATATTCAAATGCACCCAACCTCTACCCAGCTACATTGGGGTGAAGACGGTGCTGAAGCTGCCCCATGAGATGCACTTCAGTGGGAAGGACGTGAGTGGCGTTCTGTTCCAGTACCCGGACACCGACGGCCGAGTGGAGGACTTCACCGCTCTGGTGGACCGTGCCCACAAGGGAGGGGTAGGGAACGCTCTCGTCTGATTCACCTGATTCATTCAAGGGAAAGGCTTGGTTTACGGTTAACCGATGTCTTGAGAAATCTAGCTCTGACATCACGATATGCTTATGAATTCATAATAACCATTCTAAACAGTCTAATGGAGGGTCATTCGATTGAAGTATATGGACATTTTAAGTATGGTATCGGAATAAAACTAGTTTTCCATTCTCTCTGCCATTTCAAACCTCATATTTTGATCTTAAGAGCATATCTTCTCATTGTAATTTATTTAGACTATAAAACTGGGTATCACGATAAGTCATTCTCTTCATTTCATGACGATACAATACCATTCAAAGACGATAAGCGATAATATTGAATTATTGCCCAGCTCTATTTCAGGCTGACCAGTGTCTTGAGATGGAAAACTGTCTCTGCAGTGTATCCCACTGTCTTATCTTACATTCTAGCAGATTTATGCTCATAATGAAAATTTCCTCTTTCATTATTTCAATACTTCCTCTTCATGACCATGTCATCAGGCTTCAGTGTCAAGTGTGCAAGAAACCAGACTAGAATCAAAAATAATGTATTTCATGTTATATGTAATGTTAAATGTTATGTTATGTGTGTATTTATTTTATGTTATATTTAATCAGTGTCATCAGGCTTCAATATCAAGTATGCCAGAAACCATACTAGAATGACTATGATTTTATTATATAATGTTCTCTGACGACTGTCGCCATCTTGTGGCCAGGCCCTGGCGTGTTGCGCTACGGACCTGATGGCGCTGTGTGTGCTCCGGCCCCCTGGGGAGTTTGGCGTGGACATCGCCCTGGGAAGCTCCCAAAGGTTCGGAGTGCCGCTGTGCTACGGGGGACCCCACGCTGCCTTCTTCTCCGTCAAGGACAGTCTGGTCCGCATGATGCCCGGCCGCATGGTGGGCGTCACCCGGTGAGAGATGACCACGCGTTTCAGGAGAGATTTAGTTTAGTTTTCAGGAGACATTTATTGTATTTTTCAAAGATTTCATTCATGGCTCTGATGGATGTATGTATACATTATAACCACAAATGGGAAGTTATACGTGAAGGTTATACAACTTTTTACAAAGGGATGTCAACTGTTGGCCTATTATTGTTATTGTATATTAAATCTTTATGATTTAAATCTAAGGTACTAACAACAACCCCTGTGAGGACATGATTTTATCTCAATATTTGTCTGTTGAGTCGCAGAATGTTGGATCACAACCTGATCCCTGTGTGCATCCTTAGTTTTTTATTTCTTTAGTGTTTGATTTCAGTTTGAGTTGTGTGTCCACATGTTAAAGCCTTCCTTCCTGCTCTTCCTGCAGAGACGCCGCAGGTAAGGAGGTGTATCGGCTGGCCCTGCAGACCAGAGAGCAGCACATCCGCAGAGACAAGGCAACCAGCAACATCTGCACCGCTCAGGTAGAACACCTCGAGGAGAGGAAGGCTCAACTGGTCAAGCTGGTCTCAGGTAGAACACCTCGAGGAGAGGAAGGTTCAACCGGTCAAGTTGGTCTCAGGTAGAACACCTCGAGGAGAGGAAGGTTCAACCGGTCAAGTTGGTCTCAGGTAGAACACCTCGAGGAGAGGAAGGTTCAACTGTTTGAACTAGAGAAGACCCTCTTGCTGTGGCTGCATGCAATGCAAACGAGGTAGCTCTCCCATACAAGGCAAATCAAAGCAAACTTGATTGTTTGCCGTTTGATATTTCTCAGCCTTACTTGTAGGTTGCTTCGGACAAAAGCGTCTGCTAAATGACTACATGTAAATTAATTTGTTATTACAAGATATGAAAATCTGGAAAAACGACTTTCAAATAAAAATGAAGATGTTAAAAATGTGTGTTTGAATCTCTTGTCTGTTGCAGGCTCTGCTGGCCAACATGGCTGCCATGTTCGCAGTGTACCACGGGCCCCAGGGCCTCAAGCACATTGCTGAGAGGACCCATGGAGCTGCCCTGATCCTCGCTGAAGGTAAACCAGTGTTACAAACTGTTGGGTCGTCAGAAACTACATCTCAGACACAGGCGGCTTACCTCACATTAGTCTTTTATTGGTTTTTAGATTTTTATTCTCCGTAAGCCGATATGATTGACTTTAGACAGACCTGAAGTGACACTCTCCACCTCTTGAGATGTCTTGTCATGTGTATAGAATATATATTACGTTAGTATTTATATTTAGTTTTCTAGAATGTACTATTTGGATATAGCATGTATGACTTGTAACAGGTGTTACAAGTCATGAGCTTCTGGTTGCCGGGATGTCTCCAACCACCAAAAGACACATTCCTGACCTTCTGATCCGACCGGCAATGGACTTGATCCCACTTGACCTATGGGCTCATGGGCCCATGGGCCTTACTCACCTAGCGGCCAAGATGGCCTCTAGGTGAATAAGGCCCGTTGCTAACTGTGAAACATTTCAGGTCTGAAGAGAGCCGGCCACCGGCTGCACAGCGACATGTTCTTCGACACCCTGAAGATCGACTGCAGCCTGGCAGCTAAAGACATCCTGGAGAGAGCCGACCAGAGACAGATCAACCTGCGGGTCTACGCCGAGGGAGTGGTGAGCGCCGCCATCCACCTAATGCTGCCATGAGCGCCGGTACCGCTAGAAGCCGAGACGATTTGACCGATTTGACCGATTTGACTGATTTGACCGATTTGCATTTCCATTACTTTCACTCACTCGATATGTCTTTTATTGTAACTCTCGCTGCAGTTGGGCGTGTCCCTGGACGAGACCGTGAACGAGAGGGATGTGGACGACCTGCTGTGGGTGTTCGGTTGTGAATCTTCAGCTGTAAGTTGGTAACATACACACCTTACCTACTGGTTCAAGTACAATATGTACAATATTATACATTTGTATATGCACATTTGATTTATTTACACATTTTGTTCACACACACACACACACACACACACACCTGTCTGTTCATTTAAAGCGACTCATGTTTTCAGGAGCTGATTGCAGAGAAGATGGGCGAGCGAGTGAAGGGTGTGATGGGAAGTCCTTTCAAGAGAACGAGCAAATATCTCAGCCACGCCGTCTTCAACAGGTCAGTGTGACTCGGTTGGTTCACACAGCCAGTTGTTGTGTAACCTAGAGCACAATGTCCAACGTCTGTGATAACGCAGTATGTAGTACAGGAAGAGATAGCGTAGTCAGTCAATGATTGCAGTCATGGCTAAAAATACCAGAATCATTTATTTTTATTTTGTGAGAGCACTTTGAGGAGAATGCTGCTGGTTATGTTGCCATTTTATTACTGACATTATAGGTGTATGACTTACTAAAATACTTATTCACTCTTCATACGCTGACTGTGTTTTATACCAATCTGCGGCGCTTTTATCTCAATATAGTTGCAAATCTGGTATATGACTGACGGTGAGATACGATTAACAATCAGACCGTTAGTATTGATTATCTGCAATAAACCCTGCTGGACTATAATATGTCTCTGGAGTTTATATTAGTTGGTCCTTAGAATGTCTGGAATGTTCTATGGCAAAGAGAACATTAATGAAAGCTCTTAAAGGAAAAACTAAGTACTTTAATTGAGCCAAGTTTATTTAAGTTTATTTGTGTTTGAAGCACCCTTCAAACACAAGGCCAGACATAGACGGGAGTCACATTTTAAAAACATTAAAAGGACGATCATTAAATGACAATGAAAGACATGTAAGAAAATGTAAAATAAAAGTATAGGTAAAAGAATAAATACAATGCAGACTGCGTGCATTTTAATGAAGCAAATGGAAACTGACATGAATGGGTGTTTTCAGTTTATATTATATTGTCAACGTCAGAGATGGGTACCTTTTTTTGTTGTTATTAACCTCATTCTGTAAACTCCTATATGTTTCGTATTGGTCAATTCACACTACCAACACGTTGTGTGTTTGCAGCTACCACTCGGAGACCAACATTGTACGCTACATGAAGCGTCTGGAGAACAAGGACATCTCCCTGGTCCACAGCATGATCCCTCTGGTACGTCATGAGACATGAGGCCGATGAGCAGCGGATGAAGCCTGGGTCTTTACTCAAGGCCCTTTTGTAACGTTTACTCGATTTTACGAGGAAAGGCTTAATAAATAATGTCACAAAGTGTGTTTTGTAAAGTTTTAGATGGAATGTTGGAACGCAGCCATGGCAACCACCATGGCAACGTTTGTAGCTTGACACAACATGTAACTCGCCTGACTCTGTGATATAATGTCTCTCCTATTCCTCCTACCTCTTCTATTCGCAGGGGTCCTGCACCATGAAACTCAACAGCTCATCTGAGCTGATGGTGAGTCCGTCGGCCCTGCATAATGTGTATTGTTTCCATGTAATTACAATTTTGCAACCCATCTATCTCTGCTTATTTCTTTCTTTCTTTCTATTTTTTTGTATGTGTTTTTGTGTAGCCTATCACCTGGAAGGAGTTTGCCAACCTGCACCCCTTCGTGCCGCTAGCCCAGGCCCAGGGCTACCAGCAGCTCTTCAGACAGCTGGAGAGGGACCTATGTGAGATCACTGGATATGACAAGATCTCCTTCCAACCCAACAGGTACCGACCAGCAGTCTAGCGGCCATCTTGGTTCTAAATGCCATCTTGGTACCATCTTGGTTGTAAACACCATCTTGGTACCATCTTGGTTCTAAATGCCATCTTGGTACCATCTTGGTTGTAAATGCCATCTTGGTACCATCTTGGTTGTAAACGCCATCTTGGTACCATCTTGGTTGTAAACGCCATCTTGCTAGCTGGGTGGGCTAGCTGGGTGGGCAGAATTCCGCATTCAGTTAGTTGGGTGGTGTGAAAATCGTGTTTTCAATGTTTTTTTCCGTTGTATATCAGGTATGTGGTCTTATAATACCAAGATATCTGTGTTGTCATTCCGTTGCTCACAACGTCAAACGGCAGTGACTGTATCTGTCTTCATCTATCTTTAGCTTTTAAATGTAAAAATATATTGTTCTGATCTTCATTATCAAACTATATTGATTCATTAATAAATGGGACTTTGCTGACTAAGCTAAACCAGCGACCCACCTACATGGTTTATGACTTTGGTTTATGAATGTAGCACTCAATGCTACATTGGCCTCTGATGCTCTTTGTCCTGTACTGGGGGAAGGGTGTGTGTGTGTGTGTGTGTGTGTGTGTGTGTGTGTGTGTGTGTGTGTGTGTGTGTGTGTGTGTGTGTGTAATGTGTGTGCGGGAACAGTGTGTGCCATGTTTTTTTTTTCTTTTCCCAGCGGTGCTCAGGGGGAGTATGCGGGCCTAGCGGCCATCAAGGCCTACCTGAACTCCCAGGGACAGAACCAGAGGACCGTAAGTACGCGGATCGACTACCATGTCCCAAACCAGGGGTCGAAGGGAACTGGTAAACTTGTTGAAAAACGTTAGTCGAGGTATTTTCACGCTGCTTCCTTTGCATTCAGTCTCTACCTCTCATGATCATGATCCTATTCCTTCCTCATTTGTCACGAATCAAACTGACCCAAAATAAAAGTCCCAACTTTCTCAATCAAAGGAGCTCTCCACACTCCCCTCACCGTGTGTGTGTGCGTGTGCGTGTGTGCGTGTGTGTGTGTGTGTGTGTGTGTGTGTGAGAACAGATCGCGTTGGCCTCAGACTGCTGATTAGCAGTAGATCGAGGACACCGTGGCCAGATAAGACTGCTCCACCCCCCTTTCCCCCCACCCCTCCCCCAACAGCATGTTTTACCGTCACCTGACCTTTGTAAATTGGCCTTTGTTTTCTAATAGCTCCCTTATAAGCACAGCACAGATAGTGGCCTGAGCGATAGACGCACGCAAGGTCCATAGCCTGATCTTGCCGGTTGCCCAAATAAGAGCAGAGGAAAAAAACAGGGGTTACTTGAATTCAAGATTCCATATTTGGCGGCTTTGAGCTGGCGAGAACTGCAAATCTGTGGTCTGATATGTGTATGAGTTCTGCTTTTTCTAGGAGCCATTTGTAAATTGTAGCCGCGTTCTTACGAACTCGAGTTGCGAAACACTCCAAAAGGGTCAATCTAAAAATGAAATTACCAGAATCAGAAAGAGTTTTATTGCAAAGTAAGCTTTCACATACAAGGAATGTGCTGTGGTGTATTGGTGCAGAAATACAAAATATGAAAACTGTACAGGATCATAAATGACCTGTACAGTTGTTTTCATCTTGTATTATTGGCATCGCATGATCATAGGTTATTTTCTATAATGTCAATCTGTCTTGCCACCGGAGAAACATGCACACCAACCCACCCACCATATTCCTCACTGTGTAGCAGGTTTACAGTTCTGTTAATCAAGGGGCTGAATTTGGATTACGTCTCCACTGTTAATTACATTTCAGCACCTTGCTTAAAATTGAAAGGCGTGTTTTGAGAAAAAAAGTTATGTTTTAAAACGATTACTTTTTTAACTGGGCTGGCCCATCACAAACTATTTCTAAAAAAAGAGGTAACACAGGAAATGTGTATTTCAGATGAATAGTAGTACACCATAAGGTGAAGCGACCATGATGAAATGTAAAACAAAACCGATCCAATTTGTTACCCTTTGACGAACTAGTTTTATTGTATTTTTTTGGTTGCTTCACCGTGCTGTGGTTGTCTGTTCCCTAGGTCTGCCTGATCCCCAAGTCGGCCCACGGCACCAACCCAGCCAGCGCCCAGATGGCTGGCATGAAGGTGCAGGTGGTGGAGGTGGACAAGGACGGGAACATCGACATAATCCACCTCAAAGCCCTGGTGAGACCCGTTCCCGAGAGAGAAGGAGGCTTTACTACCAGGCTTTACTCTCACATGTAACCCTGGCTAAGCCTGTGCTGTGGTCTCTAGAGAGGAGTGGCTTCCACCAGCCACTTTGAGAGAAATACTTCCAGAAAAACGTTAAGAAAATATTCCTACTCTACTGGAAACTCGACATTGGATTCTCGATGGTTGCTTTAGCTACACTTAATACAATTTTATTTATAGGTGGAAAATGTTTGAACTAACACGCACTACAGTTGTAATAGCTGTATGTACAGCAATTAACAAACGATGGCTCTACACACAACAACTCTATCCTTACTTTACCCTTGTGAATACCAATTATTGAATGTGGAATTCCGCACTCCGCTAGTGTTTAGAACCAAGATGGAACCAAGATGGCCGCTATATGTGAATAAGGCCCATGTTCTGTTCCCTCCCGTGTATAGGTGGACAAACACAAGGCGAGCCTGGCGGCCATGATGATCACATACCCCTCCACCTTCGGTGTGTTCGAGGAGAACATCAGCGACGTGTGTGATCTCATCCACCAGCACGGCGGTCAGGTCTACCTGGATGGGGCCAACATGAACGCCCAGGTGAGGCAGGGTAACCTTGGCAACCACAAACAGGGGCATGAATTGGCCACCCCAAGTAAATCTGGCAGTTGTTAGTATTTTGATAGGAACTTTTCAATTAAATTCTAACAGAGAATCAACAACACGATGCTACATAATGTCTTTAATTGTACACAGTTTCCTATTTTGTGGCTGGTCATCGGATACTTCACCTGCCACTCCTATTAAATTAGTCTGGACACGCCACCAAGATGTGCTTTGGGGTCATTTCAGTTCCTTTCAAAATGAATAATTGCTCAGTAGCTTGTCTAAGTACAGAAGTAATTGGATAAGGAAGTGTTATTTTACAGTGTAAGCTATGGTCTGGTTGCTGATTGTATGCAGACCCTCCTCCAGCTGACAATAGGATGTATACTTCTCCTCTGCAGAAAGTAGCAGTCACCTGACCTTTTAACAGTAAAAATGTAAAGATTTCACAGAAAAGGAATTTGCAGTAAAGTAAAGTAATATTTAACTGCAATTAAGTAGAAGTACACATTTTCCAAAATGTGTCATAAAGAAAGTGACGTTTTCTATAACCCTCATTCATTTACAGAAATGTTCTCAACTTCCAGTTGAAATTGTAGGTTCATGAGTAGATTCAGGAGTCGCACAGTCGTCATTTACACGAGAACCTGAGTTTGGAGCCGGAGACGGCCAGGATGGGGAAAATGTCTAACAAAAGTGTTTCACCGTCTTGGAAGATAAAGAGGGGCCCCTGAGGTGAAAGGTCAAGTGAAAGTCTCTTGTTCTTTTGAAGGTGGGTCTTTGTCGCCCTGGTGACTACGGCTCTGATGTGTCTCATCTCAACCTCCACAAGACCTTCTGTATCCCCCACGGAGGAGGAGGCCCTGGCATGGGGCCCATCGGAGTGTGAGTTGGTCTTCAGACTTGCCTCAGGCCCACCACGATCCACAACCAGAAATTCAACATACATTTGTATGTAGGACATGATTATCAAAAATGTCACACGCCTTATTACCAGGATATTGTATATACGCAATATTTCACACACAGCGAAACAGTCAAAAAAGTATCACATTGATACTGGTTAATAAAAATCAGACGGGCAATTGCATTATTTGTCAAATATGTATTGAAATGGAGCAAGAACCTTATATATTACGTGGAACAACAACAAATAATAAAGCAGATCATAAATAGTACCAACTATATTAGTAGCTTATGTCAGGACTATGTATTAATCCCACAAACCTTCACGGCACATATATTATATATAGACTATATATATCTATATATTATAATATATTATTGTTATAGTGCTTTTTATCCAGGAAAAACGCAGCTCCCCCGTTTACTTGTATGTGTGTACAGGCCAGTCTTGACCTCTCCAATATGGCGGCGACGTTGACGTACGATCCAAAGGCCAATGCGGCGTCTGTATATACGTCTATGGTTGTTGTTGTCACCCTACAGGAAGTCCCACCTGGCCCCCTTCCTGCCCAGCCACCCGGTGGTACCCATGCAGTCTGTGAACACCAGCAGCTCTCTGGGAACCATCAGCGCGGCCCCCTGGGGCTCCAGCGCCATCCTGCCCATCTCCTGGGCCTACATCAAGGTAACGTCGATGATTTGAAGAGTTTCATGATACTATTATAAGGGAGGAGAATGCGTCCCCTCTTGCAGTGCATCCTTAAATAATAGAGTTTTGGTGATGGATGATTTGAAGAGTTTAATTATACTTAAAGGGGAAGATAATTATCATGTTGTAGGGCATGCTAAAGTAATGGAGAGGATTCAATAGCTGTTCTTATGAGTTGATTGTTGTTATTTGATTGAAGTCCTAATAGTATAAATAACTGTACTTGTTGTGTAGATGATGGGTTCCAAGGGCCTGGCCCATGCCACTGAGGTCGCTATCCTCAACGCCAACTACATGGCCAAGCGCCTGGAAGGCCCCTACAAGGTCCTCTTCAAGGGCAGGAAAGGTGAGCTCTACACATTTTATTTGGCTCGGTGTGTGTGTGTGTGTGTTCAGTGTCCAGAGAATGCATGTAAATGGTAAATTAAACCAATCCGCAGTCTCGATTGGTATATCTATAAGCATGCACAATTCTCTCTCATACAGGTTTCGTGGCCCATGAATTTATCCTGGACGTCAGGTCATTCAAGAAAACCGCCAACATTGAAGCAGTGGACGTGGCCAAGAGACTGCAGGATTATGGTGAGACTGACTACATGAATCTCCATAGGAATCTGGCGCCATCATGTGGACACTTTCATCCGAGTTTATTAGGGGTGATCATCAAATAGGCCTATAAAAGCCTATTTGATGAATTATTAATAGCTTATGAGGCTGATAATATTAATAACTAATAATAATGATGTTGAATAATAATGTTAAAGGGGAACTGTCTTGCTCTGTTGTCTAATATAAGAGTACTGCTTCAGTACTGCTACACGTCTTATGAAAATCCGCTTTCTCCAACATGAACTCCATTTTTGCCCAAAAATCTATACCAAAAAATTGGGGAAATGTGTGTGTGTGTGTGTGTGTGTGTGTGTGTGTGAGTGAGAACTTCTTTTTAAAACTGCTGTGTGTGTACCAACTTTTTGCATTAATATATTTATTTTGTAACCTTTTGAACGTGTGAGCAGTGCCTTGTAGACAGTGTTATAACCGTGTCTGGTCTACAGATGGCTCCTCACTCCCTGGCCAGCATCTCCTCCTCTAGCTGGGACAGACCCTACTCTAGGGAGCAGGCTGCCTTCCCCCTGGTCAGCACACACACACACACACACACACACACACACAAATATTTATTTTTGTAATTTTATATATTTATGTAATTTTGTTATTTATTATTATTTTGTATTTATCTTTGGACAAAAAATAAATACAAATACAAAATATCCGAAGCTGCACAATGTATTGGTAGTAAACACTACACATATTGTGCCACCAACAAGGAGAGCAAAAAAGGGTTCATTGGAAGTATTTTGTTACATTTTCGTAAATATTTATAGAGTCACACGGTTTGCTTACTGGCAACAGTAACAGCCAAAGGCCTTAGTGAAGAGGGCTACACGGTCCCGGTCTCTGCTAGCTTTGTACTAGGTTGTGTGTTGTCACTTCCTGCTACTCTACCTTTTGGTAAAGAGATGTTTGTGATGAAGCTACAGCCCTTCATAAAGCCATGTCATATATGCTCCTCCTCTTCCTCCTCTCTCTGTCTCTGTCTCTGTCTCTCTCTCTGTCTCTCCCGAACCTGAATCTGTACCGGGTACAACATCTACCTGTTGTACCGGGTACGACATCTACCTGTTGTACCGGGTACGACATCTACCGGTAGACATCTACCGGTTGTACCCGTGTAATAATGCACTGGTTGTTCTGCAAAAGATAACAACCAGATACACTATATTCACTTTTACATTTGGTTAGCATGATTCTAATAAAGTATCTTTAAAAATTAAATAAAAAATCTCTCTCTCCCACAGCCCTTCATCCGCCCAGAGACCAAGTTCTGGCCCAGCATCTCCCGAATCGACGACATCTATGGAGATCAACACCTGGTATGCACCTGCCCGCCCATGGAGGCCTACGAGTCTCCGTACGAGGAGAAGAGGGCCTCCTCATAGACACTCGTAGACCGTCTCTCCTTACCCACGTCCCGTCGCCTCCCCCCCCGCCCCCCCCCCACGAGAGGAACTGAATGACAGTTGGTCGAGGTGTTTCACCGGGAGGCGAAACTAACGCACCCCGTGGTCGCGGGGAATCAGGCTTCAATGTGAAATAATAATAATAATAATCGCCACACTTCCAAATCACTATAAACAAAAAAAAAAGTGGCATAAAGAGCTGTGTATTTAAGATGTCCACTGCTGTGTCTGTACAAGTGCCCCCTGGGTCCCCTATTCAGTGTTGTATAAAATGGCTGCCCAGACTTTCCTGCCGTATTCCGCTCTAAAGTACCAGATTGGATGACCTTAGTTAACCCCTAGGGTTTTAAAATGTATTTGCTAGTGTATAATGTTGTTATGTTTTAAGAGGTTTTGTCTTCTGTAATCTTATTAAATAAGATTTGTCTTGATGCTAAAATTTGTTTATTTTTTATCAGCAAATAGTTTTCTAATCTTAATTGTTTTCCGTGTGTTAGAGGAAAATGGCTGCATTAAACGTTCTGTGTCTTTGCGTGCCTGGTCGATTTGTGCAAATGCTTGTACATACAAGCTGTCATGGCATGTCACAAAACAAACTAAGGAGAATATTTAAGTCATATGCAACAGTGCCACCTCGTGTTTACATTTGTAGTAGTTCACTAGTGCAGCAAATGGACCTGCTGTTTCCCTGCGCGGCATCTTTAATGTCGCTCTGACCTGCAAAGTAACTCCTTTTAGGGACATCCCAGCTATGTCTGCTTGATCTCAAGTTTTCGGGAGCATGGAGCAACCATTTGAAACCAAAGCAAGTCGATCGATGGTATATGAGACTTTTATCGGAACATGTGACTTGTGTGTGGTTTAAGTGACACGGAACTTGACCGGGCCGGTGCGTGAGTGGTGAAAGCGAGAGATCGAGGGCGGGAGCTTGATATGCCCGCGGTAGAAAAGTAACTTTTCTAGGGTGGTGGGGGGGGGGGGTCATCATTATAACAATCTGCTTCTGAAGTGATACCTTGCTGAGCCAGAAACTACCACACCACGACAATAATGGCTCTGCTCATGGATCATCAGTTTAGACAACTTCCTGCTGATAAACAAGTGGAAACGAGACCGTTTCTAGAGGCTTGTTCTTATCTTCCGTACTTCATTGGTAAGTAACGTTTTGTTTGTTTGTTTTTTGTTGGCAAAACAATATTTTCCAAATATTAGCTAATATCGGTTGTCAAGAAGAACTCGTGTAGCCTATAATAAACAAGCAATAGCGAGGGAGTGCACGTGATGACGATGAACCGCCGAGTTAATTAGTTCTGCCTAATTGAATCTTCGCGAGAGTTGCGCGTAGTTCTGACACATGTAGGCTATTTATATTATTCTGCTTCAATTAGATTTTAACACGACGCTCAATTCATGTGCGATATTATTTCTTGTTTCTAATACAGCCATTATTTTTTTATTTAGGCCTATTTATTTTGTAACTTTGATTAACAACCCCAAATGCGGGAGGCAATCATAACACCATGGCCAACCGTCATAAAATTAAACCCTCTCTATAGGTAATCTTTTTTTGGATCGTGTTTCCGTTCATCAAGCTGCCCACAGTTCTATAGCATGCATAATTTAATTCACTGCCCTGGATTTTAAGTTGTGAAAATTGATTAGTACGGTATTAAGTTTCCTTTGCCCATTCATCGCTGGCATAATGTACCAGGGCATCTTTGTGCGGCTTCATTCTGTATTAATATGCCAAAGGTATTCTATTGAATTTGCCACGTGAAACCCTTCACAGCATTCAAAGTGTGGTGTGTTGATATTAACATCCTCATCTTCAAGGCTAGGGTGTTTCTTGACCCAGAAATCACTTGGCAAACGTTTTGGCAAAGTCTCCATACACTCAAGAAACAGCCATGAGATAGTTACACACCCTTATGGGGATTATATTATTATTATTATTATTATTATTAGTGTTGACCTTTTATTTTTCTGGAGCTTTGTTTAAATATCAGTATCATGCCTGTATCTTTTAGTTGAACATCTTGTCTTTCCATCACAGTATTGATGCTTGAATGAGGCCACCAAGGTTTTTCCAGAGGTACCAGTAACAAAACATTGAAGCATACAAGTACTAAGAATGGAGAAGTAAAGCTGTTGTGTTGCCCACATGAAGATGAAGTAGTTGTACTGGGGTCAGGGGGTCAGGAAGGAAGCCACGAGCCTACAGGAAGTAGGTAGTTCAGTGGTGCCAAATCAACAGGCCTGACCTCGGGGTCTGTGGGTGTCCGCCATCAGCTTAACGCTGTGGTCATGTCTTTGTAAAATAAACACAAGACGATGTCTATGGCTTCAGCGCCCTTCTCGTATGTCGTTAAATGTTAATGCGCACTAATCTTCGGTAACATAAGGCTTCGATATATCAAGGTGATGAGAAAGATGGGTGTGTAAAGCGCTATGTGTTGGGTCATTAAACCACATTGTTCTCCACCAAGAAAGCCCAGGCTACTGAAAATTTCATGAGCTCCAGTGGTTCTTTTAGCCAATCTGTCAGACTCTCTAACTAGCTAACTGGATTAATTATTTGGCATTTTCTGCGGAGGCCCAAGAGGCTCACAAAGTGTGCCAAACCTCATTCTTTATACGAAGAACACAAAACTGTAATCTTGTTGTGGAAGAAATGATTTAGGTCTCAGTCAATGTAGTCTATGTTCATTTTGTTTAAGTCTTGCCCATGTATACCAAGTTGTTCACAACTTGAATCTGTACCTTTGTGACTTCACTCCAACCCAATGTTTCCCAACCTTGGGGTCAAATGGGGTAAATTTGAGTGCATTTTTAAACTAATATAACTACTTATTATGGTACATATGTACATATGCATATGTTCCCATGGATATTAATATTACCGACATATGCCCTGCAAAACGGGTCACGGCTGTATTGACATTGTCATGGTTGGGTGATTTGATCATGAAGAGCTAAAAAAATCTATGATTATTAAGTGTCCTGCTGACCTTTGACCTAACCTTTCCAGGTCTCCACATTCTAGTTCTTTCTAATTCTTCTTCTCACTTTCTTCAGATTGCCTCGGCCCGACGATTTTCACTCCAATCAAGGCTGAAATCACTGGGAACTTAATAGTAAGAAAAGGAGAAAAAATGTTAATGCATTTAAATATAGATACAAGCATTTGAACAAAATTTTTGCTAAATGTTATGTACGTTTTAGCCCAAATGTGTGCGAAATTTGATTCGATTCATTATTATTATTATATATTTTTTTTTTAGAAAATCAAGGCTGTTTATGACACCAACCCTGGCAAGTACAAGACCCTCCAGCAGATTGTGGAGGCTGAGAAGGACATGCACAGCTCTCAGTGGCCCAAGGTTGGGGCTACTCTGGCCCTCATGTGGCTTAAAAGGTCTGAGCTAACCCTTACCCTTTCACCAGTTGTTTAACGTGTTTCAGCCGTCATTGTTATGAGGTTACAAGGGACAGGATTGTGTAGTGGTCATGGGTGTTTGACGAAAGGTTCTGGGTTTGAACCCCAAATGTCCCACAGTCTAACCTGTAGACATCCAAGATGCCCTAACCCCTAACTATACTATTCCTTCAAGGATAACTTTTGAATCATTTTTCAACCTGGACCCTGTTTTCCCATCATTTTGGGTCTAAGTGACTATTCAGAGTACGGATCAAGTGAAAGGTAAAGAAAAAAGTTTATTTCTCTGTAGGGATCCTTTCCATAATGTTGTCAGACACTTATAATAACAATCTGAACCTCTCAGTGGCAAAAACAAGCACTTTTAGTGGACGTACATTGACGGGGTGCTATTGGTCCAAAGGGTTACAATGCATGTGTTTTGCGGCTGACGGCTAAGCACTCTCGCTCAATACTGGACCAATTTCAAAAATTGTTGTCCGCATTCGTCACTTAGACCCAAAATGATGGGAAAATAGGGTCCAGGTTGAACAATCCCGAAGTTATCCTTTAATGACATGCATCTGAATTCACTTCACTTTGACTGAAAAGCGCCTGCTTAATAACAAAAAAGTAAATGGTTATGAAGTTGTAATGTTATGCTGTAATTATTAAGTGTTTATTTTCCAGGGGTTTACGGTTCATCCAAGTGTTTCTCCAGAGCCTGGTGGACGGAGTGAGGGATGAGCTGAACCCCGACCTGCTCAGAATCAACGTGAACAAAGCCTACGAGGCTTCCCTGATGCGCTACCACGGGTGGCTCCTACAGAAGATCTTCAAGGTACGGTCAGCCAGGAGGCGGAGGAGGAGGAGGAGGGGGGGGAGGAGGGGGGGCGGGGGGGGGGGGGGGGGAGGAGGAGGAGATGGGGGGGAGGGGGAGGGGGAGGAGGAGGAGGGGATGATGATGATGAGGAGGAGGAGGAGGAGGATGAGGATGATGATAACTTTATTTGTACCCTTTATTTGTACCTGATGATAACTTTATTAGCACCTTTCGAAAACAGGTTAAATAAAATACACAAATGCTTCACTAAATACTAAAATAATAGACAGGATGCAGTAGAATAACTAGCAGCATGCTTATTGCTATCGCTCTGTCATCAATAGAACACATGTTGTATTTATTCCCCTCTGCTAGGCTATTATGTATGCTGCTCCCTATAAAACAGAATTTCTAAAGTCCCTCTCGAAGGGTCGTGAGGTCAAGGACGACGAATGCTTGGAGAAAATCAAAAAATTCCTCATCAACTTCTCCGCTACAGTGGACACTATTTACGAAGTGTACTCCAAGATGAACGCTGAGCTGGAGTACACGGTGTGATGTTACAGTTCCCTCACTGACCCTGACCCTTGTAAACAGACCTGACAATGGAAGATAACGGCTACTAGACGA
Organism: Trachyrincus murrayi; assembly: GCA_900323305.1. Lineage (NCBI taxonomy): Eukaryota > Metazoa > Chordata > Actinopteri > Gadiformes > Macrouridae > Trachyrincus > Trachyrincus murrayi. Next base: position 53,784 of record OOFB01000057.1, read on the forward strand.
GGCTTATGACAGTACTGTAGAGATGTAGGATGTGTCTGTGCTGTCATGTTGGACATCAAGTTCATCTGTGTGTGTGTGTGTGTGTGTGTGTGTGTGTGTGTGTGTGTGTGTGTGTGTGAGTGTTAGGCTGTGAGTTTTATGTTGTGCAGCTATGTAAATGTTTAATGTCAATTATTATTAATATGATTTATTTAATTATATTTAATTATGTATGTATGTATTTATTTAAATTAACTTGAAATAAAACTTGAATATTTTACTTTTGTGTGTGTGTGTGTGTGTGTGTGTGTGTGTGTGTGTGTTTTGGGTAAATATAAATTATTAAGTTGTGATTTATTTTGCGAAGAGTTGCATATTTCTTTCTTAATGATTTACTTTAAAACTAAATTAGTTTGCACAGTATTTATGTTG
>OOFB01000067.1:0-11622 GCA_900323305.1 Trachyrincus murrayi
AATAAAGCCTCATTGATATAATAATATAATGTATTTATTCATTATATTTTGTATTGTTAATCTGAAGTAACTAAAGCTGTCAGATAAATGAGGTGGAGTAAAAAGAACAATATGTGCCTCTGAGATGTAGTGGAGTAGAAGTATGAGGCAGCAGAAAATAAAAATACCCAAGCAAAGTACAAGTACCTTAAATGTGTACTTAAGTACGGTACTTGAGTAAATGTACTTTGTTACTTTCCACCAGTGCAAAGAACTGACCAACACAGAGCTCCATCTTTGAAACGGCTGCAGCAGCAACAAAGACACCACACATCTCTTTCCTCCACCCTCAAATACCGCCCACCGGCACCGTGGTGGGCGTCATGCACCTTAGTGTCTGTGGCTCAAGGACTGTTTTTCACAGCCAAATGGCAGTTGGTACTGGCATAAATGGACCCAACAGTCATTGTCCCACCACACGTAATGACTGGAAGTAATCTTCATATTCCAATTTTGATGGACTGCCATAACTAAGCAACATGCAAGGGCATGCATAAGTGTGTGTGTGTCCTGTGTGTGTGTGTGTGTGTGTGTGTGTGTGTGAGAGCATCCGTCAGGGATGATGGACACCAAGAGGATGGAGGAGAGCTAAAAACAACGCGTCTGTTATCTGACACCCAGAGTCTCCAGTTACACGCAGTCTGACAGTTTTACTGTAGCATTTCCTCTTCTACTCCCTCTTCCCTGCATCCTCATCTCTCCTCCCTACCTTCTGCCCTGATCTCTCTCTCTCCTCTCTATCATTTGTAGGCTCACGAGCAGTCTTCTCTGGTGGCTCTGGTGATGTCAGGCTGCTGATGTCAGGCAGGGAGACTGGCCCCTGTGGAGCTCCCCTCTATAGTCCTGGACTAAGAGGACAGATGGACTGCCTCTGCTCCTACCGAACAATACTGTGACTGAACTGTGAGCGAACACCCACAAGCACCGTGGTATATATATATTATTATATAGTGCAAGAGGGGGGCGAAGGGTTGGATAATATACTAAATGCAGCTACTGTACACCAAACAGATGTATGGTTGCTAGCAAGCAGGGCAGGCACACATACATTAGAATGTATCTGTCTCTGGTGAATGACATTAGAATGTATCTGTCTCTGGTGAATGATGAGTAGCCTGTACGGTCACAGATTAAAGCCATTCTGAGCAGGTCTATAGTACGGACCCATGAGTTCCAGCATGGCTTTACTCAGCATTGCAGATACAACACAGAGCTCTCTCCCTCTCTGAATATCTCTTACCACCCACTGGTGTGGCACAACGCTACTTATGTGATTAATCTTAAAAAGCAAGGAAATCAGTTCCTCCTGACTCAGACGGTAGAGAGATCCAATCCCAGTACAGCAGTAGATCAGTTTCTCGTCCGTGGATATTGTGGCAGTATCCCCTTCCACATGCCACCTACAATGGCTTTACAGGGCTTCTCCAACAGCAGGACACAGGCAGATTATGATTAAACCGGTTTATTGCAGAGTTTGAGATTGTTTGAACAGGCAGAGCAGATGGTACGTGCTAACATGCTAGCACTCCTCCTGAGTGTGTGTGGTGGTGGCTGGTTTAACCAGTGGGCCTTGATTGGCCAATGCCCCACAGGTGTGCCTCACCCAGCAGCCCCAGAGTCTAATCAGTCTGACTCAGACCAGGTGAGGCTGCTTAAACCAGCCACCAACCACACACACTCCACAGCTATATAGACAGATATATACACCATCACCAGCTACTATTTAGTAGAGGTGGCAGGTAGAGGTAGCAGTTTAGAAAGGCATTTACTTAGTACATGTGCAAATGCTCAATAGAATACAGTTGAAGTAGCCTACAATTTCAAATAGCTCAAGGTCTGAAATTTGTATTAATGTAAATGTTTAAGGTATTATGAGTATACAAGTGAAAGTATTTGTAATGCACTTGGAAAGAGGGTGTTTGTTGCACATTCAAGTCACAGGTGAGAAAGAATCCTGCAACTCAAAATCACAGGTTTTTGACTATTAATTATAACAATCCCACAACGAAATGTCAGCCTTGGAACCACCACCCGGTGGCAGAGATAACAACTAGAAAGCAGGTTACTATTAGTGAATAATAGAAGTTGAGCTCGACGCAACAGAAACATGGGCATGAACAAACATAATCATAATATAATCATACAGAAATAGACCCATTAATATCTATATATGATTGCAAAAAAAAGTAAACATAAAAAATACATTGCTCTATTTGCGATATCATCCTGCTGTCGAAGTTGTTTGCATTGTGGGTTATCCAAGCGACTGCAGAGACCATAGTTTGCACACTACGAATTTCACCGGAAATAGTATGCCATCCGGGTACTTTTAGTATACCAAAATGATGCTTCACACAAGACTGATATTCAGCCTGAACTGTAAAATATGCAACGGCCAAAAAAGTAGTACAGCTCAACAGGTCAGAAAACACTACAGATAGTTCCCCTGGTAGCCTACATGCACATACATATCATGTAATGCCTTGCTCTTCACTCACTCTGCAACGAGGATTGGGGCAAATAACCATAGCAGAGGCCAGAAGAGACAACACTGCAGTTAACATGTAGACAACACCTTCCTCGCCAGACTAAAACGATTAGCTCAGAGGGGCACAGCTTTTTGTGATTTTCAACCAATTAACTAACGTGTTGAACTAACTAATTATACTATTGCAATTCACCCTCATTTAGATTTCTCTATTAGATTACTTGCCATTGATGTGAGGTGTTTTACATTATATTGTGTGAAAACCAACCACACTGATCAATGTAGAGGCTCTTGGAAAGCGCAATACACCAGATAAATGTATGGAAGAAGTCTTTACTTTGGAAGTCTAGGCCAGTAATTGGATTATACGATTGTTTGTCTATGTGAAAGGCCCTGGCCCATTGTCGTGGAGAGAGATAAAGAGAGATGGAAACACAGGTAGTTGAAATAGGAATAAAGAAGGCCTGAGAGGTGTTCAGAATAGCTCCATTATGGGATGGCTTTTCCGGAGACCTTAATAGAAAACACAAATCAATTTGGACCAGGCCAAGCAATTGATGTTTGTTCTATTTAAGATTAAAGGCCTGGGGTTGAACTCAAACCAAAGATTATTGAAGAAGAAAAGGAGAGAAGAGAATATAAATGCAATCGTGCCACACACACACACACACACACACACACACACACACACACACACACACACACACACACACACACACACACACACACACATACACACACACACACACACACTTTACCCATGCCCTGCTGTTTATTAAAAAAATACATATGTATTTAGAAAGACATTAACGGAACAGACCACAGGCCAGAGATAAAGTGGAGTGTATTTGTCTCAACGTGTATAAAGAAAATATCTCAAACAGTGGATGTCTGGGAGCAGCACGCAGCAGGCTGACCTGTTTAATCCAGTTAAGAGGCTTCTGCTGTGATTACCTCTGACGGGTGGTAGATATATCTCCTCGAGACTAGCATGGTGACGCGTAACGTCATCTATCAGTGATTTTACAGGCAGAGGGAGGGGCAGAAACATTGTCAGGAGGATGAAGGGTAAACGATCTCTCTGAAAATAATCAGTGTGTTGAGCTACGAGGGTTTGCTTGGGAGAGTTAATAAACCTAACGAGGTCGTCACTCAGATAAGGATATTACTTTGGCGAGGCACCTCAGTCACAATGCAACTGCCCTAAATTATTCTGTCATAAAACGTATGGCAACGCATAAAACACGCGTCGCTGTATAGGTTCAGGAAATGCAGTTGAACCAGTCATCGCTAATATAACACACACCCACACCCACACCCACCTACCCACACACACGCACACCCACCTACCCACACACACCCACACTCACCTACCCACACACACCCACACTCACCTACCCACACACACGCACACCCACCTACCCACACACGCACACACACACACAGAGTCTATGTAAACCAAACCAATGGTGAGAACCATGTACAAACAGCTCATGAATATATCATTTTGTGATTATATATTAATCACCATGAATACACCTACGTTTAGAAGTGAGAAGAGGCGAGCAAATTATAGTTCCTGACTGTGCCTGAACTGCCCTCTGTTCAAACTACTGAACAGTAATGAACTGGGAGGCGGCCGCGGGTTAGCACATTTGGCCAGGGCTCATCTCTATAATGTATAATGTGTCTATAATGGTCTTGATAGTATGATAGTAGCTTTAATATTCATCGTTGTTACCCTGATCATCAATATAGCACACAACCCCAGCAGTGACGGGGCTCCATGGTGAAAGACCTACTTCAGTAACTAGTAAATAGTCATGAAGGAGTAGGGTGACCCTGGCCATGAAAAGTGTCGCACATTTCCACGTTAAAACAAACAGTTTGAAGACTTCAATTGCTTGTGCACTGTAACTGAAAGAGAAGGTCTCCTTCAAACAGCCCGCTCCTTGTGGAGGTGAACATGCTGGGGAGAGGGGCGTCGCTGGGTACTCATATGCAGACGCTTTACAGCCACTGCTCACAGCATTCAGGCAACACCTCTTCACCTCCATCATCCGACAATTGTATGATAATGTTGACTTGAACAACGAAGCTAAAATCCATGCTTTCTCCGTTTGAAGTACATAATACATGCACGGGTGCACACAAAGTGCAGCATGGAAGGAAGCAAGACATGTTAATTCACCACACTGTGACAAATCTAGCTGGCTCCGACTGGAGTCAGTGTAGCGTCTTGTGTGTTAGCGTGTTGTACCACTGTGTAGGAGCTGTTGCTGTTTGTTTGTAACAGAAGCCATAGCAACAGACTCTTCAAATTGGATGGAAGCCTGTGTGTGTGTGTGTGTGTGTGTGTGTGTAGTTGGTTCACTGTGTCACCGGGGCAGAACAACATCCACACACTCCTGTTGTCACCATTCATCATCCTCATTATTCCTCCTGAAAAAGAAACTGATCTCACTCACAGTCATGTTCAATGTCTGGACTGGGTTTCCTCTCTCTCTTGTGTGCGTTGTGGGGGTGAGTGATTGATGAGATGTGAATGGGGAGAATGAACATTTGATTCACTTCGTCGATACTCTGAACAGTCAACATTTTCTTTCTTTGTCTTTATAAATGCCATAGTTAGTGTTATTTACACAGTTTTTGTACTGTGTAAATAACATTGTGTGGTTGTCGTTAAGAGCGTCTGTGTTTGGAGACAAAATCACTGAAGATGACAAAGATATGGATTACAATGCTGAGCAAACAAATTATTTGGTAAGTCTGTAAAACTGAAAAAGTGATTAAATGATTCAATTACGTATTCAAAATACGTTGGCTGTGATTTAGCTAGTGCTAGATGAAAAGAAACGTTAGGCCTACTGTTTAAGTAAGCATGTGACCCTTTTAAGAAAAGTGCTGGTTAAATGCTGGCTACTGTGGAAGGGTAGAAAATGAGATTGTAATTCTATAAGCCAATGTTGGGAGGTAGGACAGATGCATACTCATATATTCTGTCAGAAGTATACAGCTCACTCCACCAACAGGGTTAAGAAAGCCATTCACAATCTGAGGCAGGAAATTGAATTTAACTGTTAACGGGTAAACCTGACAATGCCAGATTTAATGAGAAAAGGAAGCAGCAAAGGGAGCCATGATGAGGGCCACGTATTTAAAATGCCCAGCTCGTACTTGTTTTGTTTTTGTGGATTTGGAGAAAACTGTCTGAGTGGAAACGATGACCTGAGATCTTAATTAATAAAAGGATCAGTCCTACTATATCCTGGACTTATCAGTCAAGGACAATTTGTTTTTAATTAGAGATTTAATAATGTTTGTAATGAATACAAATTGGACTTTAGACCAATAAGAGGTGTTTGATCATGTTGACCCCAATTATTGATTTGACATTCTATTGGTTTCAGAGAGAGAGGGAAGGGATGAAGGTGTTCAGTGTGTTTTTAGCGATTAATGATGATAAAATAAAGACCTGGGAGGTTGTACTGGAGGTGTGTGTCTGAATGGAAACCCTTGCTACCCCAGTTGTCACAAAAGGACGGAGTTCTGGTTGCCAATAACTTGGCTCGTCGTGGTGCAAACTGATAGTCCAACCGCTATCTACTGGCCTAATTGAAAACACACAGAGGACAATACTTGAATTGTTCTGGTCTAGGCAGCATTGGATCAGGTCTCTATCTGCCAGTATAAGGCTCCATGCAGCCCGAAGTCTGCTTTATAGGCCAGGGCTCAACTGGCAGGAAGCTGTCCTTGGCTGCTGCTGAGAAATACTAAATATGGGCATGGAATGGATGAGCAAATATGCCTGATGGGGCTTGAAGAATTAGACATTACAGATTGAAATCAGTTTTATCGGTCAACATCACACCGAAAAGGTGACAACCAGCCTGTGCCAGGATAGTTGTCTTAAGAGGTGAAGAGCTAAAAAAGTGTGCTGGGCTAGCGGGAAGGGTCCTGCCAGGGTGCCTAAGAGTGTTTGCTGAGCACCAATGGAAGGTACATTTTCCATTCTCTGACTGTCTCCCCTGCTGTTGAGGGGAGATTGAGTCAGTGGGGAAGAAGGAAGCGTATTACACCTGCATCAGTGTCACACATCCCTCTGGCAGGGATGCAGGCATCAAGGTCAGCTGAGTTTTTTTGGCACAGACTCTTCAATGAAAGGCAGCTGGCGGTCCCTGTATGAACCCCCCATTGAGAACAGAAGGGGTGACCTCCAGTGGCGGATTGTACATGGTGAAAGAGCTAGCAAACCCACATGTGGCACACCTTCTTCCTGGTATGGGGAGGGACGTCCTTTCTGTTTATAGAAGAACAAAAACCAGGACTTATTTGTTCAGTATTCTAGACTTCAGGTTCTGCGATTTTTCTGCTTTTTTGGGGGGGAGGGGTGGATTTATGGTCTTAAACCGGGGGTCCGCAGAGGTAGTGAAGGGGATCCCACCCAATTCTTTTTGATGTCCAACATATTTTTGTGGAATTGTTCACCCAAAGACAAAGTCAATGTCAAGTCAATGTTTGCTCCACAGGGAGCGTCCAGTGGGTTAGAAAACTGAGTGGAGCAGAAGAGTGTGAAACCGATGTGAGAATTATGACGGGTTACAAAAGCGGACTGATTGTGTTTGTAAAAGAAGTCGCTCCACATGTACTGTGGACGCATTGCATGATCTACAGAGAATCTCTCGCTTCCAAAGAAATGGCCGCTGAATATGCTGACATTAGGGACATTATTAGGGCTGTCAATTTAATTAAGAAGAGTGCCCTACAAATGCATCTCATTGTGATGCTTCGGGAGAGAAACACAATGCACTCCTTTGCCATTCAGATGGCTTTCCCGTGGATCAGTATTGGCACGAGCGTTTGAGTTAAACACATCTATCCATGATTTTTTTGTTGGCCAAAACCCTGCTAAGCCAATCAAATTGGCTTATCTGGCAGACGTGTTCTCCGAGTTAAACATACTGAACAGTTCCATGCAGGGCCGCATTATGCATGCCATTCAGTTATACAAGAAAATGGAAGAAAACCTAAAAGATGGCGCGAGCGAATGCTATGTTCCCGTTGGCTGATTCTGCTCTCACCCGACGTGACCCGTGCAATTGTCGGGAACTTGGATGCGCTCGGAAGCCAATTCGAAAAATACTTTTGGGAGGCGGAGCCCTGGCGCTGCGATAAAACGTGGATCCAGTTTCCATTTAAGGATCAAGCTCCCGAAGGATCTAACTTAACAGCCACGGAGGAAGATCAGCTGATCGACCTATCCGCAGACAGCGCACACGAGAATGTGCATGAGTCAAGGCCTCTCATCCAATTCGGGATGTATTGCCGGAAAGCCTTCCCCCAGCTGACCGCAAAGGCAATGGAGAGCCTTTTGCGACCACGTATCTATGTGAAAGTGGATTCTCCTCCCTCACATACTTGAAGAGCGAGTACCGTTCTCCACTGCACCCGGAGAATGACACGATTCTCTGCCTGACCACCTCCATCTCCCCAAGAATAGACGAGCTATGCGCCATTCACTCAGGGTCATCCCGCTGAGATATGCCGCTGGAAAAAAAGCAATTGTCTCACAACATAACCAATAAATGCATTGTGCAATATAAATAAAGGAAACGTTCAATGTAAAAGTTGGAGCCTGATACATTGATTTTAATTACCTGTCTTAGAAATAAGAATCAACGCTAGATATGTTAAAAGGTCAATAAGGCATTATAAATATATTATTAGGCCTATAGGTCTGGGATAAAATGCAACAGCATTTTATGAAAGAAGAATATACAGGGGGTCCCTGCTCTGTTTCTCAAACCACCAAGGGGTCCCTGGGCTGAAGAAGGTTGAAGACCCCTGGTCTAGGATTCATTTATTCATCTGAATAATTGACATGTAGATTATAGAATAAATAAAAGTGGTTTGATATTAAAAGTCTCTGGGTAGGCGGTGCGAGTGTGGTGAGAGAGTGGTGTAAGTATATTAATTATTATTGTTTAAGCGTATCTTTGGACTATCAATCATACTTCACGTGATTTAATTTGCATATGGTTTATTGCATGTCTTTGGGTTTTGAAGTTTGTAGTCTGTCTCTTGCTCTCATAAGAGAACCCAATTACACAGTCTGAACAAAGTGGCCCGGTAATAATTAATTATTTCATTAATTCTCATTACAAGGTGAGTGAATTGAATAATGATTATAATCCGGTTAGAATTAAACTGTTCTATGTAATCATCTCTCCAGGGAGACCAAAAGGCACAACTGTCACCATGGTAACAAGTCATGTATGTGCATTAAAGTGATTTAAAGTGAAGCAAGTAAACCCTATTCTCAAAGTAGAGATTGTAGTGGAAGTGGGAACCGGCTATGTTGTTTGCAAACAGAACTTGTGGAGAGTGGAGTCGTTCGGTTCATTGAACTGCATTACATCCTGAGAGACTTGGAGCGGCAATAGGACAACACTGATATAGAAAATAAAGCAATGAGTACACTGATAAATAGAAACGTGTATTCGTGTGCTCCTTGGTGGACCATAGCAAGCATATAGCATATAGAATAATACAATAGAAGTCAAGAGAAATCTCCAGCAGCAGCTTTATCTGTTCAATTTAACTATGTTTAAATATTAGTGAGGCAGGTTCAACATGCATACATTGTTATTGTGTATACTCCAGTTGAAATGCTTATTTAGTAGAATTCCAAAAAAGCCCTGTTGCGACATTTAGGTCCTGACATATTGCCAGCAACACATAGCAAGTAGTGACTACAGCCACCATGGTAGCCATAGAGATGGCAGGTATGAAGCAGATGCTTGCTGTGATTGCTGAAAGAACTGACATATTTTGACATGTCAATATATCATAACAGCGAATCAGTGATTCAAAATGTATAGATGTTAACAATCAGAAAAGGGAAGATTTTCGATCCTACTAAGGAACATAATAATATAATAATACAAATTATAGCTGTAATATAAATACTAATCTAAATATGTACTTAAAATTTTACTAATGTCGGAAATCCTCTTTTAATTGCACAGACACACGCACACACAGACGCACACACACAGACGCACACACACAGACATACTAGCAATTAGCATAACTAGTACAATGTTCAATTTCATTGAAAACATTCTGATGTAATCCATTCAACTCAGATGTGTGGCACATTGTTTACATTTATTTTTACGAGCTGCAGTAAACTCGGCAGGCATGACTAAATGTATGGTAATCTGTCATTTTCCATGCCTGCACGCTGAGCATAGAAAAACAATGCCGAGTAGACCGGCTGTGGCAGCCGTAGTAAAAAGCTCAACCAATGGAAGAGGCCACAGCCAAACCCACGGGTGCAACATATAACGAACAATATGTTGCACCGCGGGCCACGAGCCACGCTCCGAGCTCGGCCTTTCTCAAGACACGTGTTCACATATTTGGATGTGATTTGCAACTGGAAAAGTCGTTTTCTGAAGAAGAAAAAAAAACATGGACAGACAGATGAATAAAGGTGTGAACATTGATGAAAGAAGGGACGGCGGGTCTCTTTAAGGAATGACTGTCCTATACACCCATCTGCTTCATTGTCAACACATGGAGCTGTCGGTGTCTCCATGTCGGGTCCAGGATGTAGCAGAGAGTTACTGGAAGGTCACACAGTCCTGGTTGGAACAGTAATTACTCCCACAAGAGACAGACAGACCAACCTCACTCTACAGCAGCCGCAGCACCTTCCACTCAGAATACAAACTACAAACAAAAGCCACACGCTGTGTTTTCCTCCATTATTGCTTTTTTGGTTATCCGTTTTGCTCTTTAAACATAATTTATGGTATTTAAGTGCCCAGATAAAATGCAATTCTTTGCAATACTTTGCAATACTTTGAGAGTGAAATCCATTCAGTTGCCATGTATGTGCTTATGCAGGCTTTACACATTGAAAGATGTTAGTCCATTCTAATCTACAATGATCCATTTCACACTGTATTTATTCAGTCCTGGGTCTTCCGTTAACAAAGGAGGTCAGTTCAATGCACTTTCTAATCTATGCAATAGATTATTTTGGGGCCAGGTGCGGTGACACTATAGCACTCACGGTCACATTTGTAGTGGGTAGTGGGAGGACTGTGTCATCTCCGGCGAGTGAGCTAAAATACATTAAACAGATTAGTACTGCACCAAAGAGATGTCATATTGCCAAAAATGTCAAAGCCAAAGTTACTGTATAATGACCACACGCCCCAAGGTCGGTGGATTCTGTTTTCAGTAGAGCATGGTAGCCAAGCTCAGTTTAGCATCAACCTCAAAAGACATGGGACAGACATCATCAAGACAAGGGATGGCCATGATCGACTTTAAATTACATACAGCGACAGACAGGGGCAGTACTCACAGGACTGACAGAAGGTGTTTAACGCACACCTTGTACATATTCTGTATTGTACATATCCTCATACACATATTGACATACCACACTTATTCTTGAAACACTTTTTCTCATCTTCTACTGTAAATTTGTCATTTACGTTTTTTCATTTATATTTCTTGTTTTTACCTGCCTGTCTTATGTTTATTGTTATGCGCCAATGAACCAAAGCAAAATCCTTGTATTGTTACAGATACTTGGCAATAAAACTGTTTCTGATTCTGATCTGGTTCTGATTCAGAGTGCGGATGACAGTTGGGGAATTTTTTTTTTTTAAAGTGCTCTAGAGTGCTCAATTACTCTAGAGGGCAACAGCTGGAAGACGGGCAGGGCAGGGTGAGAGGGGTCAGATATGATTTTCTGGTGTGTGAGATAGAATGATCCAATGCCACGTACAAATATTCATCAATGAAAAGGTTAAGAATGAACAAAAGTTGCAGTGATTTAGGCTTCGGGCTTTGGGCTTATGTCCAATGGTGGGAATTTAACTATATCTTAAAAGGAACACAGAATAGTGTGTGTGTGTGTGTGTGTGTGTGTGTGTGTGTGTGTGTGTGTGTGTACGTGTGTGTGCGCGTGTGTGTGTGCGTGTTGGCAGGCTGTGTGTAGCGGCCCTGGCGCTGGACAGTTTCTGTGGGAGCCGCGAGGCGCTGTACGGCGTGTTCGACGGCGAGAGGAACGT
>OOFB01000078.1:11844-14344 GCA_900323305.1 Trachyrincus murrayi
ACCGCACGCATGCTGGGACCTTAAAACGTTATGTCATTTTTTGTAACTGGAACCTTTAACTTTGGTACGTTAAATGCATTAAAACAGGAGTTATTAGTCAATTACAGCATTTCAGAGGAGTACTCCGGGTTTCAGGGGAGAGACCGGGTTTCAGGGGAGACGGGTGGAGGAGCAGGAGGGAGCAGGGGAGAGAAGGGGGGGATAACATTTACAACAACGTAATGCCCAGGTGGCCCCTATCACTAAATCTCAACGCATGTCGTTCTTCTGCTACGTTCTTCCCCGTGTCTCTCTGAGGTCTCACTTCTCGATCAGGCCGCTGTCCTTCAGCTTGAAGTAGAAGAACTTCTCCAGCGTGTTGGCACACTTGCAGTACTCGCTGTCGGGGGGGTTGTACTCCCGGCAGTTGGTGATGATGCGCTGCAGGTCGGCGATGAACAGCTTCTTGGTGACGTAGTAGCGGTTCTTCAGCCGCTCCGTCATGGTCTTCAGGTCTGCAAGGGACGCAGCGGAGCGGTTAGGAGCGACCCCCGAGGTTCATGCATGAACCGTGCGCGAGGGCCGCGATGACGTCATTTTTGGTCGGCGTACGGAGACTATAAGTTAGGTTTTAGGCGCCGGTCGCACCCAAGACCTGCAGCAGGCTGTGAAACACACTGCCGTTTTTTGTCGGAGCCCAGAAAAAAAGTTATTTTGCGGTTACAAAGCAACCAGGCTGGGCGCCAGGCTGAGCAAAGCGATTGGTTCCTATTGATGACCCCCCCCCCCCAGCTGCTAAAAAGCCTTCTGTGTTTTAGGGGTCTTTTTTAATGGGTTTTTACACTTAAACTTCATCGAGGTTCTATGCATAGTAGTGACTACAGTCATATCAGCTTATTTTTCTCCATCAACTTATGCAAGAATTACTATCCGCTGCTAACCCTAACCCTATCATGCAATGTTTTGTTGCGTCAATAAAGCCAACATTTTTAAAACTATTAAAGTGAAGACTTTCTTTACTACATTAAACAAGTTCATTAAAACTATACTCTGTGGACCAATTAAACAATTCTACTTTGATTTACATTTCATAAGAGAACATTTCAGAACCCTTGCCATCTCTTTTTCTAAAATGTGTTTACACTCAAAGCAAGGCACTGAAAAAAGTGTTGATTTAGTATTGACATGACATGTGATATTTGACATTTTCAAACAACACCCAGTCCTTGCAACTGGTGGTATCTTATAATTGAAGCGTGCAGTCTATTGCAGTTTATTGACGAGACTAAAAGCATGGCGGATCGGCTAAACAACGGTCGAAAGTGTGGGTTCACGTCCGCAAAATTATCCAGAAAGCTGCGAAATATTCAACCCATCACAAAAGATTTGATAAGCGGATGGCGATTGGGTAAAACGCCATCAAAGCCCGACCCCGCACTCACCAATGGGGAAGCGGATGATCTCGTAGTAATCTGGTGCTTCTGACTTCTTCACTGGCTCCATGAAGGGCCAGGCGTCAGGGTGTGTCTGGCGTGGAGGAGACACGGCCTGGTCAGGGGCTGACGGGGCTCACAGCTTTGCATATTGTGTTGAAAGACATCAAAGTTACCTTTATCTGGGCCAGGAGGTTCTTCAGCATGTTGTATAGAAGATCAGGATCCTTCACCTCTTTCCTGCAGAACACAGGCGTCACGAGGGCTCATGAAACAAGTCTGGGTGAAGCACCTTGGTAGAGACGCGTAACAGCGATCAACAAGTACAGTAGAGTAATAATGTTTACCCTTTGTCCTTGCTACTGGGTTTCCAGCCCGTCTCTCCTTAAAAGAAAAAACCAAAACAAAAGTCAGGGTCAGACCCACGATTTGACGACAGTCCCAACTGACACTAAACACCGCGCACTTACGAATGCCGGGAATGCTCTCCACTGGAATCTGCCGCACTCCCTCCTTGAAGCAGGTAAGGCCTGGGTAGACCTTCCTAATCTGGCTCTGTTTCCTCTCGATGAGCTTCTTAATGATCTGAACACACACACACACACGACATGCTTAGCGGCACACCGGGATTCACGTCGGACTGCGGAGAAGCTGCACAGGGGCCGCGTGTACCTCTTTCTGTCTCTTGATGATGTGCGAGAGCTCAGTGTAGGGGATTCTGGGGTTTAGCTCACACTCCATCAGGGTGGCGCCCTCGTAGTCCTTGATGTAACCGAGGTAAAGGCTCTTCGGTACCTTGATGTCTTTGGAAAAGCCCTGGGAGTCGACAGAGAAAATGTGTAATCGCACGCAGAGCGACGAGTGAGTGAGTGTGTGTGTGTGTCTGTGTGTTTTTGGGTGGAGGGCGCTACGTCCACTGTACCTGCTTCTTGAAGTAGCCGATGGCGTACTCGTCGGCGTAGGTGAGGAAAAAGAGGATGCTGTGTTTGATGTGGTACTCCTTCAGATGGTTCATCAGGTGAGTTCCGTAGCCCTTACAGGTAAACACAACACGGTCAGCGACACTTCGTTGCATCTCAGTTGTAGCT
>OOFB01000078.1:19344-36192 GCA_900323305.1 Trachyrincus murrayi
AAGGGAGCGGTCCACAGAAATGAGTATAAAATTGTATCCTGAGCCTAGTTGGGCAGCTTCTTTGCAAACCAGCTCAGGCTTTTCTATTGCTTGTTTTAAGTAATAATTAAAGTCTTTAAAACTTCGGCTTCTCGACCTCTCCTAATTTTGATAAAGTTTTAAGTGTTGTTATCCACAACAACAGTCGTCGGGGGTTACCTTGAAGAGGTAGAAGTAGACCTGCTTGGTGTCCGTGTCCTCCTCTTTGTGTACGGACATGAAGAGGTTCTCCACGTCCACCACCATCCCCAGCAGCCGGTTGATCTCTTCCTCGGACACGTTCTCCAGGTGGGACACGTGGTCAGCTGCACGGGCAGTAATGTGTGAAAGGACCGGGATGATACGTGGGTCAAATGAGAACATCCTTTCATCCTCCAAGTTTATGTGTCAGCATCATAAACGTGAGACTAATTATACAGGCTACGATCATAAGGCTAACAACAGAGCATCTTTACAGTGTATAAGCAACAGGGTGGATGGTGTTTGGTACCCAGGGCATCTCTACACTGTATAAACAACAGGGTGGATTATGTTTGGTACCCAGGGCATCTCTACACTGTATAAACAACAGGATGGATGATGATGTTTGGTACCCAGGGCATCTCTACACTGTATAAACAACAGGGAGGATGATGATGTTTGGTACCCAGGGCATCTCTACACTGTATAAACAACAGGGAGGATGATGATGTTTGGTACCCAGGGCATCTCTACACTGTATAAACAACAGGGAGGATGATGATGTTTGGTACCCAGGGCATGTCCACAGCTGCGGCAGGGTTCGCTCAGGCTGGCCGCCTGCTGTTGGAGGTCCATCCGGGTGGCTGTGGGCGGGTTGGGGTTTTTCCAGCCATTGCACTTGCAGGTATCGCTGGCCTGAGAAGAAGAACAACACTGAATGTAACAACAGTTTCACTGCCATTTCAACACGAACCGTGAACGACTAGCTTAGCAACCCGGTCAAACAAACTGATGCTGAGGTGCAGCATCCCACACACGTTTATTAACCTTAGCCTTTACAAACTGTTGTTCTTCCATGTCTGGTACCGCGAGTGAAGGACTTAAACAAGACACGACACGAAGGGGACTCTCAGCGGTGGTGTTGTTGTGGTGAACTTCAGCTAGGCTAGGCTAGGCTAGCGTACCTTGCAGGCGGAGAACACGCCAAGTTTCTCCAGCTTCTTGGCTCGCGGGAAGGCTCGGACCTGGGCTTTCTTCTGGCTGGCCCGCTGCTGCTGGCTCAGGCCCGGCCGGGCCGGGTCGCTGGTCCCGGACGCGGAGCCGGTCGAACCGGCAGCCCCGCCGGACTGCTGGGCTGGGAGGAGCCGCGGTTGCGAGGCCTGCGCCGCCGGGTCCGACATGTCCACGCTTCTTCTTCTTTCCTTCCTTTTTTCTTCTTCTGCTGCTGCTGCTGCTGTGCTGCTGTAGCCGCGCCCCACCCTCTCGGTGCCGCGGTGCATTCTGGGTGATGTAGTCTTTGTGTGAAGACAAACGCTCACTCACATTGTTTTTCTTTTGTTTACTTTATATTTTCCAAACGAATTGCGCCGTATTTGAAGTTACATGAATATAATAGTGACAAAACAAACCAAACAGGGATACTCGTGCTTTGTTGTTGTTGATTCGAGTATGTGAGCTATTGTCAGTATTTTATTTATGTATTAATTACCTATTCATAGTGCTAATGTGTGCATTATAAAAGTGGTCAAAATCTATACGAAAACTGTTCTAAAGATGCAACTACGTACCACGAGGAACGGTTAGGGTGTCAGGTGTTAGATGCATCAACTGATATTTATTAACATTGTAAAACAAAAGAATGAAATAATTACAGACGGGACAAAATATACCTCCCCTTTGTTTATTGATAAAATCAAAATGTCCTTCGCCTCATCTCGCCGACCTCATTACCCAGACCCGACAGCAGGGGGCGCTGCAGAAACACTGTTGTGCTGGTCGTAATCACAGCGTGACAACACTGGTCGAAAGTCATAAGCCCTCCACGATATTACAAAAATAAAAGTGGTAAAGGAATAGAAAATCAAGCTTCAGGGTGACATCTGATTTGCTGGAGATGATGATAGAACCAGTGCATTTTAATACCATAGAAAAAAATAAGAAACAAAAAGAACATCTTCAATCACAAACATAATTGATGACAATATATCAGAGTGGGAAGATATTGTATTGACAATAACTACTGATTGGTAATATACTTGAAAGATACAAATACAGCGACGTGTTTCCGACACACAATTGGATTTTGGTCAAGAAACGTGTCTTGCTTAATGCATTTGCCATTGTACACTCATGATTCAAACACAGTACAACAAGGCTAAAAAGGACTTACCCATGATATGGTTAATAATGTATATTGACTGTATATGGTTGGATATCGACGCGTGATAATCAATCCGTGGTTGGTCTAGGCCTTCTAATTAAAAAAAAGAAAAGAAAAGAAACCAGACGGGATAATCTGTCGAGTAATAGACGGAGACAATGAAAGCGGGAATTTACAATGCTACTAACTAGAAGTTCATCTTCCCCCCCCCCCAATCTCCCTTATTTTATACTGTATTTTTTTTACCCGGACTCCCATCACATCCAAGTAGCCTATCAGCATCCACGTGGGAAGAGCAAAGTGACGAGAGAAGAGGGTTAGAGTTCTAACAGTGGCACAGGGCCGTGATTAAAAACACTGCAGTGACTACCGGTGTACGGTCGAGAGGGAACAGGAGACGGGGGAGAGAGAGGGGGAGAGTTGAAAAGCCTCTTGGCGCTGTGCTTTAAAAAAAAAAAAAAAAGCGCGTTGTTGAATCCCACCGAGCCACCGATGAAGAGGAGCAGCGGAGGAGGAGGTCTAAGAGCCGTGAGAAACGGACCGTGTCCCCGTCCTGTCGCGAGGGCACTTGTTTTGTTTTCCCTCTTGGTTATTTTGAGGTCTCTATCATCGTGGCGCTCCCGTTGGACTAGAATTTTCAGTGTGTGTGTGTATATATATATAGATATATATATATATATATATATATATAGATATATATAGATGTATATAAGCGCATTGTCCTGGTTTGTTTGTTTGTCGGTTCATTGGTTAAGACGGTCACTGTGGGGCGGGGCTGGGGCCAAACGATGAGGGTCTGTGTTGGAGGGTCTGACCGTGGCTTGATTGGACCGAACGGGATGCGCTTTGTCATCAGCTGGTTGATATTGAAGACCGGTTGCTTGGTACTGTCGGTGGATTCGGAGCGGATCCATCGATCCGATTTTCATTTTCATCTCAGTACGTCAGTTAGTTCCCACTCCCGCAGCACTGGCCACTGCGGCCCTGCGGCGCGGCTTCCTGTAGGTCCACGCCGCCTCTGCCCCGCACGCCCGCTCCGGCCGCCCCCTGGGGCTCGCTCTTGGGGAGCTTCTTGGCTGTTTTGGGGGAGGGAGGGGGGAGCATAAGAAAGGATGGACCGTTAATTCACGAGTCACCTCGCAACCATCATAGAATGACACCGTACCGTAGGCGGTGGCGTTGTTCAGTACGTACCTATTGCCATAAAAATCTCGTTGACATTCATCGCAGTCTTGGCCGACGTCTCCATGAAGAGCAAACTGTTGTCCTCTGCATACGATTGTGCTTCCTGAAAAACAGCAGGCGGAAAGTGGTTTCAGATTATTCATTTATCAATGCAGGGAAAAAAACATGTCAACATACATTGTCGATCGCAAAGTAATTCGACTCGACCCTCGGTGACTGTACCTGGAAATCTACCGCTCTCTTGTTGGCCAGGTCTGCCTTGTTTCCTGCCAGTGCAATAACAATATTAGGGCTGGCTTGTCTCTGGAGCTCCTTCACCCAGTTCTTAGCACGCGTGAACGTATCCTGGTGGCAGACGCACACACACACACACTCATAAGAAACAGGGCTTTTCATTATGACGAGTTACGTTTACCTTTGACAGGATTATTAAGCACATACGCTTGGACACTGGTAGGCGAGATAAGACAATTTACACAAAATAGACAGCGTTTGTCAAGCTCACAAGTCTCAAGGTGAATACAGACAAAACAAATAAACTTGATTGACTGTTGTCAATCTGCTTTGCCTCAGCAGAATACGTCCTTATGTTTACTAACTTCAGCATCAGATTCCAAAAACATCTGTGTTGAGTGAGAGCCAGACAAGAAGTCACCACTCCCATGCGCTGTGCCTTCCTGCCTGCAATCCTCCCAATAAACGTGACTCATCGCAAGCAGGGCCGGGTGACTCACTGTATTGGTGATGTCGTAGACCACGATGGCCGCCTGGGCGCCCCTGTAGTACATGGGGGCGAGGCTGTGGTAGCGCTCCTGTCCCGCTGTGTCCCAGATCTCAAACTTCACCGTAGTGTCATCCAGGCAAACCGTCTGTGTGAGGAAGGCGGCTAGAGAGAGAGGAGGAAGACCACACTAGTGTTGACAAGCGGCTGATTGTGTGCATACACAAAGTGTTCACTGACCATTCCAATTAAAAAAACGGGACTTATTCACATGACCTACTCAGTGCCATGAAAACACAACGATGCATTGTTAGCACTTGAAAGATGCATTGTGTCTCCATTTGCTGTAATAACTAGCTAGTGAATTAAAGCGAATCACCACCGTCAACCTTCCATCGTTTTGACATTAAAAACTAAATAAAATGTATTTCAAGGTAACCTTCAGCCTTCTGGTGATGTCAGAATGTCATTTAGTTTTCCATTTTTATAAATGAATTAAACAAATGAATTGGGGGGCATAGTGTCCACGTTACTGTCAAAGATCACGTTTTTCTTTTTCCATCAAAGTACAGACGTCACCCTAAGGAACAAGCAGTCAGTGACAAGAGCTCCATGCTGCACATATTTCTTGCTTATTCAGCCCCTTGTGTCACATGATGGAGGGAAACGTATTGCTCTGTGAGCACCATATATTTTAGAGATTAGGAACCCATGAGCAGGCAGCTGACCTCAAGTTAACCAGAAGAAATGCGGGGGCAGTCTAAAGTCTTTAGTCAGCGTAAGCAACAGGCATCCTGTCTTTACGTCCGTAAGAGCCCCCTCGGTGGAAGGCAAGCATGACCCACAGAAAACTGTATGAATACATAACACCATTCGCTACTTATCCTCAACGAGCCTCATCCCCCACACAGGACGGGTTCACAATGCTAACTAGTGGATTTCAAAGCAAAGAGCAGCAAATGCCAAGCAAAAGAATGAATAGAGGATCTAAACACTGTTATTAAACAGCACACAATCAACTTCCTGTCCTGCGGTGTCGTTCCGCTGGGGTATCTGGGGGCGGAGTTACTCAACGGCTACAGCTAACCCACACTCATTCCAGTCATTAACTACAATAACCTTTGGGCTACCGTCACCGTGGAGTAAAATATGCCCCTCCACGTGTAG
The DNA here is from genome assembly GCA_900323305.1 of Trachyrincus murrayi. Lineage (NCBI taxonomy): Eukaryota > Metazoa > Chordata > Actinopteri > Gadiformes > Macrouridae > Trachyrincus > Trachyrincus murrayi. The sequence continues at coordinate 24,798 of OOFB01000078.1, forward strand.
AATTTAATGAAAGAAGCAGCACCTCGTCATTACTGTGGCAATTCTTCCATCTCCAGTTAGCCTGCCTCATTGGTTTTTCAGCCCAATTGTGTCTCACTTCCTTTCTTGTGAGGCAATACACTCCTCTTTGGTGTTTTCGCACCGGCAACCAAAGGACACCGTGCTGAAGTGGTACTGGTTTTGACCAGGTGTACCTGGTACCAAACGTATGGGTGGAGCTAGTGACACTGCAGACCACTAATTGGATAACTGCAGTTGTGAGAAATCGCCACAATCAGCTCACAAGAGGAAAAACCAACAAACTAAAACATGACAAATCGCAAAGAAAACACGAGTTAACATACGAGGATTCTTCTTCATTTCCCCCCTGATCTGTTCGGTTTACAAACAACGGCCATCTTGTTGCTGGTCGTTAGTGTGGGTCATGAGTGTGTGGTTCATGTGTGTGTGCTTCATGTGTGTGTGCTTCATGAGTGTGTGCTTCATGAGTGTGTGCAGTTCATGAGTGTGTGCGCTTCATGTGTACACAACATCTTGACTAAAGCAGGCCTACATGTTTGTCATCATTTTCAACATTCCAATTGAAACGATCAAAAGCAACGACGCTCTTCTCCCCACTTGCAATCTGTCTGCAAATACGCTTTTATAACTTTAAACTTAAACTATAAACTTTTATAACTTTAAACTAAACTTTTATAACTTTAAACTTAAATTATAAACTTTTATAACTTTAAACTTAAACTATAAACTTGTATCACTATAAACTTAAAACTATAAACGATAAGCTTTTATAACTTTAAATGCTAACTATAAACTTTTATAACAGTAAACTTCTACTATAAACTTTAATAACTTTGTTGGCGTCGACCTCCACTCACGGAAGGGTCCGGTTGCTCGGGTCAGGAGAAGGAAACCGTTTGTTAAACATTTGTGTTTAGTGATCTGAGGTGTGATGTTTGTAACTTTAGATGTTTGGACCTCAATGTAACTGTGCACCACCGAGGCAAGAGAGAGAGAGTAGAACAAATACAACCAGTGTCTGAACTGTCAAAATCATTTGTTAAATATGGACATGGGGTCGGAGTTTTGTTTTTGGCAAATAAAAACAAAAGCCTCCCAAACATAATGAGACGTTCACAGAGAGAAAATAATTATTAGCAAATGTGAAATTGTTTGGTTGTTTTTCAGGTCCACAGCAACAGTCGGCAAGAGAAGAAAACAAATGATTGCGAATAATAAAATAAAAACGGTATCAATGAAAACAATACCACCAGTCGTACAGACCATTCCTGATTTAACAGCTCTGTTTTTCAGTGCAAACACAACACAGCGGTCTGGGTACTGAAGCATACTGCACAGCTGAAAACATCATCCATGAGTCATAATCCTCTCGTGGGCTGGAGTCATGAACAGCCTCTGTTAAACTTGTTTTGGTAAAACCAAAAACAGTCTCGACACGTTCTAGCATCCCTTAAGCAGTTCGTTAGGAGCACCGGGAGCCAAGAACACAGAACCCGTTCTGCAGCTTCCGCCCCACGTTTTGACAACAGAGGATTTGTGAGCGAGGCGGTTAGTCTACCGCCACTGTACAGCAGAGTACTGGGGAAAGACAAAGGTGAGAACGAGGAACGAGACCCTCACCTCCAATCGTGCTCTCCTGGTATTCATGAAACTGCCCTTTGACAAAGCGCAGCACCAAGCTGGATTTTCCAACTGCCGATTCCCCCAACAACACTAGCTTGAACTGGCAGATCTTGTTGCTGGCCGCCGTGCCATTGGTCCGTGCCGGTCCTCCTCTCCCTGCCATTGGCCTGTGTTGAAAGTTTGAAACGGGGGTAGGGTGGGGTGGGGGATTGTCCAGGCAACTTTAGGCGAAGGTGTATTAGGGCAGGCTCACGCAAGGCCGGCGGCGGTTTGGTTAAGGCGGGGCCAAACGGCGTCCAGGCGAGGAATGAGCCACGGAAGAGGACACCTCGGTAGCGAGAGCTGGAAAAGAGAGGGGATGCGTGTTAAATGGAGGCTGGAGACAGAAACACGTTACAATACACAAGACAACACTATCCAGGAAACAATGTCATCAGGCTTAGAACTCTTTCGTCTTTTGAGGAACAAAGAAATGCTCTGATCTTCTATTCTCTTGCCAACAGGTAAGCCGACAAAGCCAAAAATAACCTGGCCAACTTTGTGATTCTTAACAGAACACTGAAAACGCACATATTATACTGGCATGTCACGTAGAGAATGTATCCACGGTGCCGGATATGTTCTCCATCTTAAAAAACAAAAACGCTCCAAATCGGTTTTTCTTCCATTCAATTTACTATCCGTTAAATGATGCACATGTCAGCTTCTGCTTGGTTACCGGGACAGGAAACCGTATTCCAAGTCAAAACAGGAAGTGAAGACGGCAGAGGACATTGGGCACGGCACGCGCATAGCTTTCACTATTACATCACGTGGAACCCAGAAAAGTGGTACGCAGACACACATTTACTACTATAACATATTTTGGATATGGTAATGTCGTGATATGCCGTGTAAGTGTCGTCTTTTCCTGCATTACAGTAAAGTGATGTCATTTTCTGAACTTACCAGACTGTTCCAGCTGTTCTATTATTTACCTTTACCCACTTGGTCATTATATCATTACTGATGATTATTTATCAAACATATCATTGTGTAAATATTTTGTGAAAGCACCAATAGTCATCCCTACAATAATATCACTATCGAGGTGTTTGGTCAAAAATAAGGATACTTGATTTTGTCCATATCTCCAAGCCCTAATTGCTGCTATACTTGAAACTGTTTTGTGTTTACCTTTGATGTTTTAAATGTTCATATTGTAGGCTAGGCCTATATTTAATACAATGAGAAAATACTCAGTACTTTTCATGTGTCCAGTATTTATTTCGCAGTCTTTCTACACTACACAGACATCAGTAGTCCACATTAAGCCTGGGAGGGTTGGACCAGAGCCCACTATGCCTCTCTCACACTCCCGCGTCCAGCAGAGCTGAGGGAGGCCTTTAAGAGACCAAAGCAGCAGAGGTGGCTGGAGAATAAAGCTTCACTGTTCACTGGGTCAATGGGTGCCTCATCTGAATCACACCGAAGAGCCCAGGGTTCACCTGTTCATGTTCCTCATCAAACGTCAGACCTCAAGAAAGAACTCAACGCACATATGTTAAAAAAAGCTGAGCAAAATATTAAAGGTTTCATTTTTAAATGTGTGAAATAAGCGAGTCTACCTTTATTTGTTTCTCTGTCTTGATGGTAATATCGTATTTGCCATCTTTATTTATTGCTATCAGGCATGATTCAATATTAAACAACAGTTACTAGTATCAGTGCCTTCTAGATAACGTCCTGATCTGTACCAACATCATCAAATGTACCTTGGAGAACATCTTGTACCGGAGCCTAGACGTACTCAACAATCGACCTGCACATCATTAGAGTTTGCTGCGCAGGTGGCATGAAACCCACCCCAGGAAAAGACCCGAGCACCTGGGCTCCAGCAAATACAGCAGTAGGTTCCTACAACCTCAGCCTTCTGTTTCAACGGGAGGAACATCTGAAGCAGCCTGCAACAGATCTATAATGGCTTCCTTAATGGCCTCTGGAAAGCTCCACGGGGGAATGGGGTTGGAAAAGACAGACGGAGGATATGGGTCAGGGAAAGGGTGAAAAATGGGTGTATGGAAAGAAACACTATGAAATATTTATACTGGCCTCCTGTATTCTGCCGATAAAATACCCAAGCACTTGGAAAAAGAGTGCCGTCTAGACTTTAAGAATACATATATAAACAAAACATTTTTATTCCACTAATCCAAACAACACCAAAGATAAATATTGAAAAAGAAATTGTCCAAACCAATAACGATTCCCAATGCATTAAACAACTAATTAATTCACAACACTGACAAAAGCACCAGAAGGAGCAATTAAGAGGCAAAAAAGGACAATGTCACAGAAGGTCAGCTTAGTTACTGAGTTTCGTTACAATATGCTAAACCAATATGCAACAAAAGCCTTCCTGAACCTCACACCCTTCACCGTGGAATAGAGAGGATGAAAGCAGAAGGTGACTGGGGGGACTGAGCAGCATTAATGACTCTGAACCCAAAATTAATGACTTCAAGTTCTAATTAGGCAATAAATCACTTAGTAAAGGCCAGTAACCCTTAATGCATGTCTAACGACCATTTAAAGTGGGCCTTGATCTAAACAGCATAGTTTCCGTTGGACAAAAGGTCTCCCAGCGGACTCACAGACCTTGTGGAGTGGTATATACAGAAGTAGGTTAAAGCAAAGAAAAGAATACCCAAATACCCAATGGTATTGGGTATGAGGTCATTATATTGACAGTACAATCATTCTGAGTCTCACACTGAGGTCTATCTGGTCTATGCTGATAAGCATAAGCCCTTTCACACATGCAGCCTGTGCCGGTAATTCAACGGCATAGGGGTGATGTGTGAATGTACCAGTCCAGAATCTGTATGAATTCAGGGAAGACGTATACAGCACGTCAACCTGTAAGTAGCGGGTTTGCATTAGTCATTAACACCACAGCGGTGGTGGTGGTGGTGGTGGTGCAATCACCTTCCACACAGATCTCTCTACTAGTTATCAGGACGCAAGCAGGGACATGACAGAGGCTGTCTTCAGTGCAAGGGTGGGGTAATTTCCGTCTGTTTGGCAGGACCAGTGACATGTGTGAATGGGCTTAAGTTAGTGGAGTGCGTACCAGAGAATGATACTTCATGGAGGACTTAAAGCGAGGCTGCTAAGCTGAAACTCATATATCCTATGTTAATTTATTAGACAATAAAGGCCCATAGAAACGGTGACAATTGGAAAACTGGAAATGGCATCAGGAAAAGCCACAGGATACTCATCAGCAACGATGGTCCATAGGAAATCACTGGCACTTCCTTCTCTTGCAAGAGTTCAAGCCCGACGAAGCAAGTCCTCTAAAAGTTAGTCAGACTATCCCAACCCTTCTGTCTGCAGGAGACAATACTATGCTTCGTAACTTCACATTGCCAAATCAGGTCAACCATTTCCTAATTTTCTGTACAGAAAAATAACTATTGCCAGCGTCTGTAATTTGCATTACTAACTGACAGCAGTTGGCTACCTGATGAAATATGAAGCTAATTCTGTTCATGCAAACCATCGTTTTGAGTAGTTGCCACGAATTATTTTGGCACGAATCGTCGAATAATCAATTGAACTGGCGAATCGGAGTTGAGTTGGAAAATTCTGAGTCGGGTGTAGCGCTACTTGATTGTTGAAATGAAATCTGTGTGGCGAGGACTACGAACACGGGACAGTATGAAAATTTTTTTGGCATCAAGGTTTCTTTTGTTCTATGATTTCAACACGGATGTTGTTGTTCACAATGTAGCATTATCAGGGAAGAAATAGGGTGTGTCCCCGGGACACGACGATAGTGAGTTTACGGTGTCCTTTCGGATTTGAATGTGTCAGAAACGCAGGAAGCCTACCTAGCAACATCACTGAATATAGATATCCTTAAAGGGGTATTACTTGGTATGTTTTTTTTTGGTATAGGCTATACATAGCCTATACCATTTCTATTAGGTGATAAGAAACCTGAGTCATTCAAATTCTGTAAAGACCACGAGAACCAGGCAACTGTTTTCCAGCGAGTAGAATAATAACGATGATGATTAATAATAACTTAAGAATTTAATGATTGTTCCTGGTTCCTGGTTGTGTCATATGTCGAGCTTGTGGTGACCAAGGTCCACAGACTATAAACACACACGCTTGGTTGTTCTGTCTCAAAGGTCTGAGTCATAAACACAACATTACACTGGGCCTTGTAGCTGTCAAAATAATCTGTTTTATCCCATAACATGTCAATGCGCATGTCTAGTTAGTCACAGAGAACAAATAGAAAGTCATCAATGTAATTATTTAAAACAAATACACACAGAGATGTGGGCCAAGCTGTATCCGCCCTATGGTTGGAACAAATACCCAACACCCTGTCGCCCTCTCTCACCTTTCCTTCACTAGTCACCAAAGTGATATACTGAGAAAATATCCATTTTAACCCTCCATGCATGACCGCACAGTCCGACACCAGCTGTCATGTATCTCAACTTAGCCTAAGCTAGCTGGTCAGCTAGTCGAGAAGTTACACGTTCAGTAAACAACAAATGTCACCTAACCCCGGCTAACCTCAGACGAGACAGCCATAGGTGTAACCTAGCTTAGGTAGCAACATGAAGCAGTTAGCTGAGGTAGCAACATGAAACAGCTAGCTGAGGTAGAACCATGAAACAGCTAGCTGAGGTAGCAACATGAAACAGCTAGCTGAGGTAGCACCATGAAACAGCTAGCTGAGGTAGCAACATGAAACAGCTAGCTGAGGTAGCAACATGAAACAGCTAGCTGAGGTAGCAACATGAAACAGCTAGCTGAGGTAGCTACATGAAACAGCTAGCTGAGGTAGCAACATGAAACAGCTAGCTGAGGTAGCAACATGAAACAGCTAGCTGAGGTAGCAACATGAAACAGCTAGCTGAGGTAGCAACATGAAACAGCTAGCTGAGGTAGCAACATGAAACAGCTAGCTGAGGTAGCAACATGAAACAGCTAGCTGAGGTAGCAACATGAAACAGCTAGCTGAGGTAGTAGCAGGGGTTAGCGTCCCTGCCAGACGTCGTCAGCTGTTTTCTTCTACACGTAGCAGATATAAATCGACATAACGTTGACTTATCAGACTAGTCTGATGTACGAAGGCCAGACTAGTACGAAGGCCAAACCTTCGTACGTTAGATTAGCTTAGCCATTCTAAAGCTAGCATCTCGATGCATTTTTGATTAAAAAGAAATCGCCTCAAGTGTAATAATAATAATAATAATAATAATAATAACAATATAGATATAAAGACAACGACTCAAACGAAGGAACAGTCGTCGGTACCGTGGATATATATGTTGAGTGTCAATGTAATGACACAACTTGTGACAAGTTTAACTTACGATACTTTCTCTTGTTCCGTAGATCACATCGGCAGCTCCTCTATCTTTCCGTTTCTTGGGCCCTGGCCTTCCCTTCCGGTTGGGTGACTTTTCCGGGAACCTCCCACTCTTCCGGGAACCTCCCACTCTTCCGGGAACCTCCCACTTTTCCGGTCAGATTCACTAAAATAAAATCCATCCCTGAAGTCTTTTCGTATTAAGGATAAATTATTAATATTATTGAAATTAATTACTCGGGCAAAGAGAAGACAGAGAATAATATTGATGTTTACTGATAATAAAATAGTTAAAATATATATAAACAGTTTGATACTGTTCAGTAGGCCTACTGTGCAAACGTTGCGATTTGAAAGTTTAAGAACTAACATTATAATATCAATAAAATAAGCGTGTTGCAGTCTATGTTTAAAATGTACATATTATTTTAAAGTACAATAGAATAGCTCAATATCTGGATTTAGATGTATGGGGTCTAATTAAAAGTCCTAATTGTTTACCTGTGTAATTTATTGATGTGATTGGCAGGAGGCTAGAAAGTGCAGCTTGAATCATGTAGTGTATGTAACAGTGTACAAAAACAACAACGATGAGACTGTTTATTTGTCGCTACATCTGCACACAAAATGCTTATAATTGAAGCACAAGTATTTATTTTTGCTTTATTATAATGTCGCTCTCTGATATTGGCCATTTGTCAAAGTGACAGGCGAGTCGTCTATGATGCTGAAGCGTCATAAACATTATTATTAATTTTTTTTAGCTGTGATTCCCCACGATGACCACTGGGTGGCAGTATATACCTTCGACACCACAGCGTGGCCTTCAAGGCCTCACGTTAAAATAACGCTAATAATAATGTCGTTTCAAATCAAGAACAGCTCACCAAGCAACATTTGTATACACGTACATGTCCAATAGTTGAATGCTATCATTCATCAGATAAAAACATCCCATTTTGAATAATTAGCGTTTTCCAAAGCAAGTGATCATCATCATGATGCGTTGTCAACCCGAAACACACTCCTATAATCAGTTTGGGGATTTGGACACCTCCAGACCCCAGAGCGGTTCAACCTGAAAGGATGGAGGGCTGCTGCCAGGCCCCCGAGAATCCACGATATCATTTTCTGTCCTCTCGTTTCTAGAGTCCAGCTCTTGCTGATCCGAAACTCTGCAATCCATTGACGCTGACTGCGTCCGCATTGAATGGCCGAAGCTCTGCGTGCCTGTGTGAATGGGGCTGGATCTAACCAGGTCGTTCTGTCTGGGGCCGGTGAAGGCACCCCGATGGCCCTGGCGGTGTGCGATGCTTACACGGGCGCAATGTGTCACGGGTGTCAACGCGCCGAAGGCAGTGTCCGGCTGTGGTGGCTGCCGGCCGACAGGGGTGAGAGAGGGAAGGAGGGGTGCCGGGGACCGGGTGAGGTCAGAGCTGGCCTGTCCACTCAGAGAGGGATGGGACTTGCTGAGACCTCCAGAGGAACACAGAGGAGAGCTGCTCATCGTTGTCACGGAGGTCTTGTAAACCACCCGGGTGTCACGACCGGCCCCGGGGAACTCTCGGAAGGCCGGGCCGAGACCCAGACGGGCGGACGGGACTACTGGTTGGCCGGCCGAGTGGCTCACGCCAAGGGAACCTGGCGTGGTTCTGGAACTCTGGAAGGGTCCTGGCAATCGACTCTGAAATCTGTGCTCGGGACCTGTTGAGTCTCTTTCAGGGCAACACTGGTGCACCCACGACGAGGGGACGGAACCGGACGGATGGCAGAAATGCTCCACCTTCTGTCCGAGAGCGGGACTGCCGCGGGCCTCAGCGCAGCTCCACACGCTCCTGGCGGGGTGGCTGACGGGCTCGTGGTGGTGGTAGCTAGGCCGGGCAGGGACGCTGTAAGGGACTTGGTTCTGCCAGTCGCCGGGGGACGTCCCGACGGCCGTGGGGACCATCTGTATGCCGTAGGAGTACGTGGAGGGCAGAGAGGCGTGATGCAGTGTGGTCACGTGACTCTGCAGGAAATGCATCATTTCCTGCAGCTCCTTGGACAAGTTGGAAACTTCTTGATTGAGGCTGGACATCTGAGAGTGAAAAATCTTTATTTATTTTTATTTAACACTTTTTTCTAGCTCCTTTCACTGTCAATAATCATCAAAGTGCTGCAAGAAACCATGAAAAAAATGAATTCATTAAATATTTGACATTTCCAAATGTCTATAATATCTTTAAACAGTATAAATAAGTCTCTTTATCCCAAACCTCTTTGTTAAATTTGCTGATGTTCTGTTTAATATCTTCCGTTTCTAGCAGCAGGTTAGCACTTATCTGGTAAGGGTCTGTGAAAGAGTAGAAAAACACCATTAATGACAGAGACAGACAGATAGACAGATAGATGGACAGGGAAAATAGAATGGAAATAGAAAAAATGAATGTCACCTCATACGTAATATTACATTCATAATTGATTCGCTCGGCAGGGAAACTACCTTTTCCATTGGTCCTTGCCTCATTGTGCTCCACATTAAAATGAAAAGCGTGACCATTGTCCTCGATTCCGTCCACCACCCTGGTGGAGACAAGCAGTTACGTAGAGTTACATGACACATGAGCAAAATCTATTGGAAGTGAAATCAGACAAACTGAATGGGTCACCTGGGGCTCAGGTCCAGCGGGCTGACAGAATGCAGAGATGGATCGAGGAGCTTGCCGGTTTGCCGACAGCCCGGGTCTTGAGAGAGATTGAGCATCGGCGCAGGAGGGCCGTCCTCGTTGATGAGCAGCAGCGGCGAGGGTATTTCACTCCTACCGCCGCCCCGGACAGGTGAGCGACATATCCGGAGGGAGTTGATGTGGCGAAGCTCCTCCCCCAACAGGTTGCTGAGGCAGGGCTGGCGAACGGGGCTTCCCGCTCCACGCAGCAGGGGCAGCCCCCTGCGGTGAGGGAGACCCGCGTCTTCTACTCTCTCTGCGTGGTCTGCTTCAGCGATGAAGGGCACCTTGTGCTCCCGACCTGCCCGCTCCTGGGAAGGAGATCGTGGGAAAGATTGTGTGATATCTTGTTGTTATATTTTTTGCTATCATTCTGTGATAAACAACATGTGTATGTGTGTGTGTGTGTGTATGTGTGCGTATGTGTGTATGTGTGTGTGTGTGTGTGAGACAGCCCCTCTTACGTCCAGCTCGCTGCCCTCTCTCAAGTTGTAGGTGAGGTTGTGGTGGATGTCAGTGCTGAAGCGGCTGCCGTACTCGGGGTACAGCCTCAGGACCCCCCACAGGGCCTCCACGCTGACGTACTGCAGGTCACAGTAGGTCAGCGCCTTCACGTCCGCGTTGGTCTTGATCACCCGGTCGTAGCCCGGGAGGTCGGCACCGATCAGGTCCCCTTTGCCTACAGGATTGGTTGGAGGTGAGATTTATATTTTTGAATACAATCAGAATACACACGTGTGTTGCTTAGGAAGATGGGCCGATTCCCGTCGAGATTTATCCAATCAGACCCGTGTGCAAGATGCCCTTTAACCCCTGTACCTGTACGGACTCATTTCAATGCCATTACGTTTGCACTTGTGAAACAATTGTGTACTTGTAAAAATAGTTTGTGCATTTGTAAAACAAAAGTTGTGAACAAGTACACAAACAATTGTGTACTTATAATTATATTTAGTACTGGTGAAAAGAGTTTGTGCACAATTGGTTTTTCCATCTGCAAATCATTTTACAACTCGCTGAAACTACGAGTGCACAACGTTTTCTTCTTGGCAGTAATGTTGCAGCGAGTCAACTTGTACTCGTAAAATGGGTCAACCTTTTTCCGTCTTGACCAATCGGCTCAGTCTCCCCGACTAGATGAAAAGGAATGATATGTTTAGCTGGATTATGCATCAATCACGTCTTGATGAGGAGAGCGTGTGACTACGTGTGAACGTAGAGCTCTACCTCCTGTGTTTTTGAAACCAGACTAACCCAGAATAGCAAGAACCATGCCGTCTTTGAGCACCTCCAGGGACCCGGAGCAGACAAAGTAGTTGGCTTGTAGGGCGTCTCCCTGGCGGATGAGGAACTCCCCGGGCGCACAGAATGACGTCTTGATGTGCAGCGAGAGCGAGCGCAGACAACCCCGGCTGGCGTGCTCAAACACGGGCAGCTGCAGGATGTCTTTGTTCAGATGCATGGCAATGTCTGCCCTCAGCTCGTCTGGGAAGTCATGGAGGAGCTGGGAGAGAGAGAGAGAGGGAGAGAGAGAGAGAAAGGGAGAGGGAGAGAAATTCAAATTTCTAACATTCAAATTGCCAAAAAAAAAGCAACACAAATATTTGATGGCATTAGTAGTCAAACGCTAATGGAACACACAAGACATGAATGACTTGTATTAAAT
>OOFB01000087.1:2882-13562 GCA_900323305.1 Trachyrincus murrayi
ACCATCAGAGCACCTCTCCAAAATCACAGCCAGGCCTACATAAGTGCCAGTGTGTGTGTGTGTGTGTGTGTGTGTGTGTGTGTGTGTGTGTGTGTGTGTGTGTGTGTGTGTGTGTGTGTGTGTGTGTGTGTGTGTGTGTGTGTGAGGGTTAGGACCACATAGCTTTACCTAATGGTTACATAGAAAATAGCAGCAGGGGCAGCGAAGCACAGGGAGGAGTGATTCATATAATGGTTGGTGGAGAGTGGGAGTTGGATGCATATTTCTTCTTCTTCTTCTTCTTCTTCTTCTTCTTCTTCTTCTTCTTCTTCTAAACGGATAGACTTAAGAACAAAGAAAGGTGACACTGTCAAAGTCCACTACTTTGACTGGTCTCAAATGGCTATGTCTTCGTATTTCACCCAGTGACTGAAGAAAGTGCATCATCTTCGTTTTCATGTGTTTTTCCTTTTGTTTTTCCTCTCTTGTCATCACTGCTAAGCTAAGCCTCCAGTTGAGCCTCCAGTGTTGGGATCTGTCCTTGGTCACAACTATGATCGCAGCAGATACGACACACACGGATGAAAAGCGAGAAAACTTTCTCTTTTTTATTTATCTATTTATTTTTATTTTCTGTTCGTTTAACAAATGGTGAAACACCACAGAAGGTTTGATGTTTCACAGGCCCAGAGGACACACAACAAAACCATAACCTGTTACTTATATTTCCACAAGAGAGAGATTCAGATTTATTTATCCATCCATCTCTAACCCTGACCCTGAAACTAAGGGAAATAGGTTTTCAGGATCTTAATCCTCAATTGATATAGGCATTCTATTTGCACAATGTAAAGTCACATATGCGTAGGCCTATATTAAGCCTACATTAGGCAGCGACATAAGGTAAAAAACAACAACAACATACAACCTATTCACTTAACTCACTCATGCACCGTGGATTCTGCTCAGTGTGCTCGTTGATAAATAGGCCAGACATTTTTCCCCCGCCTTCTCCCCATCATGTTATTTTTTTCATTATAACATAATATCACACTCGAGCCATCCATCATTTATCCATAGGCAGATGTGATATAGGATAGATATAGGATAGATGCGCTTCTGACGGCATGGGAAAGGGGACACTGATCATGCAACCTAATCCTTGAACCCTGGTCCCTTTTGTGCCGCAAACACACACACACACACACACACACACACAGTTATGTAAGTTATGTAATGATCGCCGAATATCATTTCAATGATATACGAGCCATGCATATACGTGCCTTCCTACGTGAAGTGCATCCCCTGTTTGCACCAGCGATTAGCAGGGAAGCTTATAGAGGGTGGGTGTGTTTAGATGCATCCGGACAGATAGGGTGGATGGTGTTCTTTAGTGGTCTTTTGGTCACTTTGGTCCCTTGGCCATCGTCATGCGTAGACTGTGATCTGTGGTCAATAAGTGGTCCCATCTTGTATTCAGTTTTGCTCAGATCTAATTTCATTGAAGTGCTACGATATAGTACTTCTCGTAGCGCCTTTAGTCATAGAAGCACCGGCGGAGAAACAGCACTTTAATACTGAGGTACATGAATTACAGGATGTTTCTTTCTTTCTTATATTTATCCTACATAAACAGTTCACCAGTGGTACTATATCAGTATTATATATCCTAGTATATATATATATATATCAATAATCATACTGATATTGCTTGTCACAAACACATTTCTTTCAGTTCTTACAAAATAATGCGATGTTATCTAATTTTTCCTCACAGTTTCTTCCATTAGTTAAGTGTAGGTGAGTTGGTGTTTGACCGAGCAACAGACCCATCCAAGCCTATGAAACTGACCACCATTGGTTTACTTCCTGACATTGTTCACATCTATCAATAATACTAATATTAAATCACCTGGGGGATTAGCCAGGAAGGCTTTTCAGAAATGGGCAGATCTGATTGGTAGGAATCTATTTGGCATGATATGTGTTTTGGAAGGGCACTCCCTGCCACTCCAATGACAGATTGAGGCTCTATTTAAAAGTATATGATTACCCAAGCTGAGATGATTTTTGTTGCTAATTTTCATGCAATAACTTTAACCTAACTATACACAATAACAACTTTAGATGTATCTATATATATGTATCAATGTATATTTATCTTTCTATCTATCTATCTATCTGTATGTCTGTCTGGCTGGGTGGCTGAATATCTGTGATGAAGTTATGTTTTTTTGAGAGGTCGATTAAAAGTGGGTGTAATGGCTGAGAAGCATCTCTCTCTTTTTCTCTCTCTCTCTCTCTCTCTCTCTCTCTCTCTCTCTCTTTCTTTCTTTCCCAGAGTTCAGATAGCATTATTAATGTTTAGTGCTGGATTCCAGATGTCAATACAATGTCTTGGTGGTCGGAGGATATGATTGGTCCAGATCCAGTCTGTTGGACAAGATGTCCTATGTGTGTGTGTGTGTGTGTGTGTGTGTGTGTGTGTGTGTGTGTGTGTGTCAGTGTGTCTGCCTATCTGGTCTCGTGTCTGTCTGTTAGACAGTTAAAAGCTCAAAGCCTGTCTTTCTGTCTGTCCTACCCCAAATGTTAGTCTCTATTTCTTTGTCTAAACTGACGAACTCACACAGGCAGAATGGAAACAGCAACTTTATACATGTTTACAAAGTGTCTTCATTGGTCATAATCCTGGCTTACTGTACACACTGGCATTTGTTTGACTCACTTCTTTGGTCGACTGACTAAAATGATCAACTTAAAACTATTGTCTATATTCATTACAGTAGAGGAACAGAACACATTGTCTGTTTTTATTTGGATCTCTTTTATCCATATTGGGCTAATCTTCTAATTAAAACAACATTTCATAATACATATACATAAAACATAAAACATGTTGAGAATACAATAAATACAAACAAACATGAACGACATACATATCAGAAACACAGTGATGTGTCAAAAAGAAAATCCCTAAAATATGAATCGATCACCTAAAATCCCTAAAATGCACAGAATACAGTAAATTATAGTTTAACAATAATAATAATAATAACAACAACAGCATTTGACTTTGGGCACAGTTAAATGTGACCTGCATGAAAAACACAAGGAATTGATTCACAACAAACAGTAAGCAGTTTGTGTTGGGAGACACTATTCAATGAAAATGTAATACATTTAATTAAATTATATTGAAAATCAACAGGAAGGGGTTTATTTGTGTATTCATCTGTATGAATTAGTTAAAATACAATACAATCTAAAGTGTGATTCTTGATTGTTCTAAGCCATTACACAAACAACATAAGTGCACACACACACACACACACACACACACACACACACACACACACACACACACTAGCACACCTAGTTCGCCAGCCAATATCTGGGCTGAACACATCCTCTTGTGCCTCATGTCAATGATGTCATCTAAATTCACTGAAAGAGTGAGAGAGAGTGTGATAGAGAGTGAGAGAGAGAAAGAGAGAGAGAGAGAGAGAGAGAGTCCTCCACTACAACCACGTTTAATCAATTCGATACTTAATTAAAAACATACATTTAGATAGCTAGCTAGCTAGATAGATAGATAGCTAGATAGATAGATAGATAGATAGATAGATAGATAGATAGATAGATAGATAGATAGATAAATATATAGATTAATAGATAGATAGCAGATCAACACATCAAAGACATATCCCGTTTGTTGTTGTTGTTTTGTTCTTGATAGAGCATGTTTTATTAACTAGTAAAGCAGTAGGTATTGTGTAAACTTAACAGCGCCCATACACTTAACAGTGCTGTTTCTATAAATATCAGACATCTCCCTTATGAGACAGAATCACTGTACTTCATGTGGCTCACCATGTGGTCTCCATGGAAACCACTTACAGTAGGAGAAGCTCTGCATGTGTTCGGGTGTGTATGTGTGGTGTGTGTTTGTTTGTGTGTGCGCACGCACGTGTGTGTATGTGTGCGTGATCACCAGAGAGTGCTTTACTGTTCCTGCAAGCTGCCACAACTTCTAAAGATAGTTACGAGGAAAAGTCCAAGTTCCTCTCTCAGAAACTTGCAGGCACACTCTTTTTTCTTGCTCTCTCTCTGGCTCTCTCTCTCTCTCTCTCTGGCTCTCTCTCTCTCTCTCTCTCTCTCTCTCTCTCTCTCTCTCTCTTATCTCTCTCTCTATCTATCTATCTCTCACTCTCTCTTCCTCTCTCTCTCTGTCTTTGTCCTCTCAAATTAATTGATTTTTTTGCAGTCGTATTGCTATTCAGTTTTGGAAATATACGACACACCACCTACATTGGATCAAGTAAAAAAAAAGAAACAAGAAGAAACAATCCAGTTCAGTTTCTATGGTAACCAAGCTCCATCAGCGTATGCTGGTTGTGGAAAGCATCTGTCCTCACCGCCTCGGTTGACCTATTGCCTAACTGTAGCCAAACACTCACATGGAAAGTATAGCAACCGTGGGCTAACAGGCACAAGCAGAATACGAAACGAATGCACACACACACACACACACACACACACACTCACACACACGTGCGTGCAGGCACCCACACATGCACGCACACACACTTGCACATACATGTACACACGCATATATGCACGCACACACACACAAACGCGCGCGCATACACGTAGATACACAGAAGAAGAACCATACCATGAAAACATACAATCCAAAACTTTCTCATGAGTTGTGCGCTTACGTTTATATGCACTTTAAGAACATAATTATAAAGGGGGGGGGGGGGGTTCACAGCCTTGCTTGGCCTTTTTGGAAATGGTAGAACAAAAGCCTGAACTATACGTACAGTATAGTGGATGCCAATAAAGTGCAGCAGTGTTATGGGATGACTTGGGAAAAGAAAACCCAAAGCTAGATAATGGCTGCAGGGCCTATTCAATAATCAACATTACAATAGAGTTGTTCTCTCTCTTACTGCAATGTGAAATGTAGGCTAAAGGCCATAGACATGGGCTCATGCCAGTGTGCCCACGCAAGCTGAAAATACACACACACACACCTCCATACTTACACCCACGCACGCACATAGAAACAAAGCATGACAAATTAAAAGATTACACTGAAGGAAAAGCAAAGCAAAGTTTCTAAAAATGTTACGTAGCAAGAACCTCAGAAGCATGCCCTACCTATCCTGAAACCCGTTTATTTTTGGTCTCGTGTTTAAACACGCGTGCATATATTTACCTTGAAGCACACACACGCACACACACACGTGCGCACACACACACGTGGTTGGATCAATATAAATCTGTTGATTCCGTAGCGCTGCAGCAAACATGAAATTCCTCCTACAGACGATTTAAGAATAGAGATTTATCGCACAGTCTCTATGGTTACCGCTCATCGCTATGGAGAAATATAACTCAAATGTCATGTCAAAGTCAGTGGTTCTGCAGAGGAGGTTGCTGGCTAACTCAAAGGGGCTGCAGCTTCAAACTGAGCCGACGTGATCCCTTATGACCGGGTCAGGCTTGTCTCTCTTTCGCTGTGAAGGTTGTGGTTGCTTCACTCTAATTCTAAGGGTGTGCCTGGGATCTTGATATGCTTGCCTCTGTTTTAGTTTACACTTGTCATCAAATCAATAGACCAGAGTTTAACAAAGAATCATGACAAGAATATGAATTTCTAAAAGTTTGTTTGAAAAATATTATTACTAGTACTTTTATTTTGATAAGTCATTGTATCAAAACGGAAGTGCACCGATTATCTTTTTTTTGTGTTTTTAAATGTTTAAATGCCAGCACACTGTGGCGGTGATCTCACTGAACAGAGTGGATATGGCGAGAAGCAAATGAACCATGGGTCTCTGTAATCTGAGGTTGGTCTGGTGGAAAGGTAGCCTTGCTGAGGTCAAAGTCACATCGGCATCTGAGTAAACGTAGATCAGTCCGAAATACTGTAAGTCAAAATACTGTCATGAAAGGGCGAAAAAAGATAGAGAGAGGAGATTAGCAGTTCTCAAATGCTTCTTCCTCTCCTCCCTCCATCCTTTTGGCCACTCCAACTGTGGCTAAAGATGACACGCGCTACGGGACGGAGTCAGCAGTTCTGGCACTAGTGACCGGCATCTGTCAGTGAGAGAGAGAGAGAGAGAGAGGAAGAGAGAGAGGAAGAGAGAGAGAGAGAAGGAGAGAGAGAATGAAAGAGAGAGAAAGAGACAAAGAGGGTGTGGTGGTGATGTTTGTGGCGGTGGTGGGTGTGGTGATGGTGGTGTTTTTTGGTGGAGGTGGAGGTGGTGCTGGTGCTGGTTTGGGCCAGTGAAGGGCGGAGCAACCTTGGTTTGGTAGGTGGCAGGTGGTGCCTTCCTCTGGTGGAGGCAGGGTTAATGAGCCATGAAGGTTGGGCTGAGACTGTCCTGCTTACGTACACTTCAGGGTTCACAGCCAAAAACCTCCATGGGCACCTGTGGAGATCCTGGTGAGCAAAGGACCTTCTGGTGGACCAGGTCTACATACCTACTGTAGCGACCTACATACCTTTACCTAAATACCTACCTACCTACTGATCTATCTGCATATCTACTGAACAAGGTACCGACCTACATACCTATCTAGATACCTCCCTGCCTACATTATCTGTCTGTCTATGTATCTTTCTAGCTATCTATCTATCTGTCTATCTATCTATCTGTCTATATATCTATATATCTATCTATCTGTCTATCTATCTGTCTATCTATCTATTTATCTATCTATCTATCTATCTATCTATCTATCTATCTATCTATATATATATATATATATATATATATATATATATATATATATATATAATTGTACACATAAGAGAGAACCATGGATGTATTAGTTGAGAACAATCAATTTCAATAACTACTTTGCTTTTAGCTACGTAATAAAACATCCAAAACATTAAATACAACTTTTAGCAGAGATGAATGGATAAACAGGTGTGTTTAAGCCATCATCTGTTGACCACCAGGTGCTCTGGCAGTCTGTCAATAAATCCAGCCCACAGGGGGGGTCCATCTTCATGGCTTAAGAGCCAGCCAGGTGGACACATTGCCACGGCACCAGGTAGGAAACTGTGTGGACGTTCATCGTATCAACAGTGTCATCCATAGGGGGGTGTAATCCGGATGAAGGAAGAATAATGTGCACGTAAAATGCAAAAATGTAATCAGTTATTAGGTCTGATTAGATGACTCCTATTTTATTAGATGGTTGGTAGAAGTGTCTGTCTTATAGGTTATTATATATAACATAAACATTTTGATTTGGGTTGAACAATGTTGATTCAAATGTAATGAGTTATTAAATTAAGTCTGATTATACAACTTCATAGAAACTGCATTTGATCAAATGTTAGGTCAAATTGTATTTTATAGGTGTGTGGAGTGTGATATGAAACACACTTTTAGAATAAAGCTGAGGGGTGTATAGCACCAGGCCTATATTTAATCAACTATATTAAAAATATTGATTAGAAGGAAGAATTATCCACGCATAGAGTAGTAATATTGATTATATCAAAATGTGTGTGTGTGTGTGTGTGTGTGTGTGTGTGTGTGTGTGTGTGTGTGTGTGTGTGTGTGTGTTCTCATACATCAGTGGACGTATATAATGGCCCGTGAGTAAAATATATTTCAATGGAATACATGTCTTATGTTTCTTTTATGTTTGTTGTGAAATTGAGGTTGGATGCAAGTATTGTGGACAATAATGTGTATGCATAAATACATTTATATGTAAACACATCCCACACACCTACCAACGACCTACACAATAAAACATCCCTCATAAAGCCAATATGCAGCAAAGAAGCCATAGTAAAATCGTGTGTGTGTGTGTGTGTGTGTGTGTGTGTGTAAAGACACTAATATATATATATATATATGTATTAGTAGTAGTCGAAAACATTCAATATATGTATATAGTAGTAGTAGTAGTAGTAGTAGTAGTAGTAGTAGTAGTAGTAGTAGTAGTGTATGTTTATATATAGGCCTAATGAGAACTCCTATTTGCATGCAATGTTCGGCATAGGAGTAAAAACTAGATCAATTATTACTCTTATATCACATGTTTTTTTTTTAGCAAGTGCCTCTTATGCACTTCATGTTTAAGCCACGTCAGACGGATGTAACACTTTCGCGGCTTCTTGGAAATTATAACTCAACGATCAATGCTAAAGTTGTAGAGCCTCGTTATCAGCCGATAACGTGCCCGTGTCCGAGTTACACGCAGCGTGCACACACAGTGCTCGCTGGTCCGCTAAGCAACAATGGCGCATAGAGCTGTCATATATTGCCGACAGCGTAGGATCTTGTGCGCACTGCTAATGTCCGCGCTCACTACTACTTCCTCGTGGGCATTTCATTGGCACAGCGCCTCTCACAGGAATCACCCGCGCTTTTTTTTTTTTTTAGAGCGAACGCTCTCGCATGCTTTGTCAGAAAGGCCTCCGATTATGTGTAATCGTTTGAAGTATGAATTAATGTATAGCATGACATGTCCTACATAATACACCGTGCCTATTTCAACAAAAAGAACGCGTGTGCGAGAAAGCGTAAAGGATTCCGACAAAAAACGTTGAGTTGAAAGGAGTTGTTTCAGCACCATGGACAGCGCCAAAAACAACAGTTGGGGCAATTCCTTGAACCGAGTCAACTAAACTACGGTTAAAATGGCTGCTTTTAAAATCATACAAAAACTAATTGTGAAACAAAACATGCGAGCAACGCGTCGTAGGTCTACACGCTCAGTCCAAGCTAGCTTACTAAACTAGTTTAATCTTTTCGTTTTTGTATCAGAAAACAACCTAATTCATTAAACATTATGGTGGATATAAATTACATGATATAATGTTGGTCGATTAGATCAAATAGGCCCAATCAATACATCAAGGGAGGACCCTGGTTTGTGTCTGAGAAGAAACACGCATTGCTGCTTTAAATGTTCTCCTTCGTTGCGATCTTTCTCCTCCACTACCAACAACCGCAGCAGCCGAGGCTGCCGTGCTCCTTCGTGTTGTGGTCGAGTGTGCGCATGCGCCCGACATTGGACTTACTGCACTGGTCAGAATAAGTTGGATCTCGCCTGTCTTCACTAAAAGAAAAAAACAAAACCAAACCACATACAACTATGGCACTGTTCAGAATAAGGAAAATGAAGATTTTCGGCGTCTGGTCTTTGCCGCTGATATTGGTCGTGGTCTGTCCGCAAAGGTAAGTCGAGCTACAATAATTTAGGACTTTGTGTGGCTAGGTTTGTAAGGCAACAATGAAATGTCTTAGATACTTATTGATGCAGAATACCTCGTCTCTCTCTCTGTGTGGCACTGTGTTTCTCTGCTCTTTTTCCTCCATAGTTCCAGTGTCAATGACCCTAGCAATATGTCTTTGGTCAAAGAAACGGTGGATAGACTGTTGAAAGGATATGATATTCGATTGAGGCCAGATTTCGGAGGTAAACCAACTCGTATTTTACTAACTGTGTGTATTGTCAACCCGGTATAATACGTCGATGCTCCAAAAATGATCGCGGATTATCATACGTTTATACCCGTTCGTTTCTCGGAAAGTAAAAAAGGGGGTACCCCCTTCATTTACAGGTACAGGACACTTTAGATCCGTCGTGACCAGGTTCGATGTCGAGAACGCAACATGGATTGAAATGACGGTCCAAACGGTTCGTTATAGAGAAATGGATGTCGGCGATAGCCTTCATCTAACACAAGTGTGTTTAACTCCTAACGATCGTCTCGTGGAACATATGTCAGCCCATTCGTTGTGCTTCTATGTTTAAGTTGTCACTCTCAATTCAATCGACTGGAAATAGCAAACCTATTCTATTCTGGTCGTAACTTTTTTTTTTAACGATGGATTATTATCGCCTTCGCCCTGAATTGTGAACATAATCATTATTATCGGGCGGGCGGTGACTGTTTATAGACGTTAATCTGTCGGAACCCTTCGAATAATTACATATGTGACAGATAGGTTTGCTTTTTTTGGGGGGGAAAAAGGCCATTTGCCTCAATACTACGATGCTTGATCCAGTGTTGTTTGTGTGTGGTGTGTTTCCAGGTCCTCCGGTCGGAGTGGGAATGAATATAGACATAGCAAGCATAGACATGGTTTCAGAAGTCAATATGGTAAGTACACGCATTATCACTTTTCCACTTTTCCCTGTCGATGACCAATGCTGATGTCCTATGCTTGTTGTAACCTATCAGGGGGACCCCCCCCCTCCCATATCCCCTCCCTCCGCTCCCACTCCCACCACCACCACCACCACACCACAGCCATGCCGCTCGGGAAACGTGGGATACCCCGGTTAATGCGAAGCTGACAAACATTTTCTATTTCTATTTCTATATTTTGACCAGTGGCATTGATTTGGAATATTGTTAACAAGATGCATTTCGGAGATCACCAGGGTGGGGAACCACCCTGGGACCTAGCACAGGCAAGCCCGCGTAATTGTTCTGTTGTTTTTTGTTTGGGCTATAAAAAACACACACACACACACACACACACACACACACACACACACACACACACACACACACACACACACACACACACACACACACACACACACACACACACACACACACGCATACGCACACATATCATGTTGAAACAATTGGTTTAGAAGTAGGCTACTTAAAAGCCTGGTAAAAGGTAAGACAATATTACA